>JAPTYQ010000008.1:1359121-1370722 GCA_029814465.1 Ostorhinchus cyanosoma
ATGGGTCATATCTGATGACCATGAAAAGATGAATAATTGTATTTTACACCAATTATTTACATGTATTGATAGGATTAATGGCATTAAACAGTTTAGATCAGTTGATGGTTTTGGATGTTTGGATCTTTATGAGCTAATATTATCCACTATTATCCATTATTAGCATCTCTTGTATTTATTCACTGAAGTTACAGAAGTGTGCTATCAATCAACCAATCACATTTTGCGTTTATAGCGCCTGATCATGACAAAAGTTGTCTCATGACTTTTACATTCAGAGCCGGTCTAAACCAGACTCTTAATAACCCACCTATATGATGATAGGCGTCATTAGTGGACGTGAAATGTAAATGAAATCCAATATGACAATGTCCTTTTACTTCTGGTGTCTGTTTGAGCTAAGTTTTATCCACAAAGGAAAACGTAACAAAACTCCACATAAACAAAAATAACACCACCGTGTTTCTACAACAATCAGATGATGATACGGATGTATGGAAAACATCACCTCCATGACTTTTACTATGAGCATCCTCCCACTAAAGCAGGGATGTAAAACTCATTTGAGTTCAGGTTCCACATTCAGCCTACTTTGATCTCAATCAGGCCGGACTAAGAAAATAATTACATAAATAATAATTAGTTTTTCTTTTAGTTTTAGTACAAAAAGAACATTAAATTACGAAAATATTTACGTTTTACACAAAAAAGATGTGAATAACCTAAAGAAAACTGACATTTAATTAGAAAAATTTGTGCAATTTTAACAATATTATGCCTCAACTTACTATTTATACATGTACATTTACACACAATGTTACAGAAACATGTAACAGGCAGAAAATAAAAGTTTGGAACTAATATTGTAAAAATTGGTCTTATTTTATGTCTCAGTTAATTATTAACATACAGATCACACTGAATCTACAAATATACACAACATTTAATAACAGGCAGAATATTAGTACAATTACACATTTCAGACTGTTCATATTTGTTTTTATTTATGTACAATTGCAAAAAAAATTGAGACCAACCCTGTTTTGTTTTTTTTTTCAATTTCTTGTTCATTTTACTGCCTGGTACAACTAAAAGGTACATTTGTTTGGACAAATATGATAAAAATAGCTCATAGTAGTTTAATTTCAGAGCTGATATCTATCCATTTTCCATGTTTTCTTAATAAAAACCAAAATGACTTCAGTTCTTACATCAGTATCTATGGCATTGTTCTGACAAAAACAGTGCTTTTATTCATTCCATGTTTTCTTTTCTGTCTGTTTTAGTCACATGATCCACACAGGAGTTAGGACTGGATTGCATAAGTATTGTTTTTAATTACTTTTGATGGTCTAATAATTTCATCTGCCATTGTATTCAACTGCATTTTATTGTGAATGGATAGTTCTGTAAATGTAGACATTTTCATAATTAATATTTTTTTCACGAAGAAAATGTGTAGTTGTCATTTATGGGCTATTCTGTGATTATTACCTCACCCCCCAAAGGGGAGGTGAGGGTATTGTTTTTGGTTCTTTTTTTTGTCTGTCAGCAACTTTACGCAAAAACTACTGGACCAATTTCCATTAAATTTTCAGGAAAGGTGCGAGGTGGTCCAAAATAGATCCCATAAAATTTTGGTGAGTGTAGGTCAAAGGTCAAGGTCGAGGTCACCAAAAATGTGTTTTCACAATAAGAGACAGGGCAAATCAGGTAAAACGTTTGCAAGGGGTGGGGTTTGTTATGCCTGGCACCACTTGTTTTACTTGAGGTCACATCGGTCTGTATGTGGAACCTGAACCAAGAGGATTTGGACAACCTGGACTGTTGGCATCTTCAATGTCATTTTTGCACTTTGGTCCCGGATCGGAACCTTTGGTGGGCTGGATTTAGCCCGTGGGCCGCATGTTTGACACCCCTGCACTAAATGGACTAAACTGCAGTGTGATGAAAAGCCCAGCACACAATGACAAAGCACAAAATATCCTTTTAGGCTGAAGAGCTGGGTCTTGGCCTACACTTCACATTTAATGAATTTTCTCTTTGTCTGAGACGGTGCACAGAGACGGGACGCCCAGCACTGTTTACATCCAACCTCTCTCTCTCTCTCGCTTTCTTACTGCGTTAATTCAATGAGCACAGATTCACTGCTCTACTCAGGGGGGCTTCATCACAGAGGTAACAGAGGTCTGGACAGGCTGCTGAGCATCCCTGCGCCTGCCGACACATGGTCAGAGAGGATCTGAGGACATGCTGCTGCCCTCCAACTGTCATCCAGCTTTGAGAAAACTACCCACGCACTGGCAAAAAAAAAAAAAAAAACATGAAAAACACAGCAGTGGAGCAACCGGCACTATCTGCAGTACATGTGAGCATTTGACGAGCCTCCGCTGCAGAGGAAACACCCCTCCTCTTCCCTCCTCCTCTGTTTTCCCCGTCTGTCTTACCGTCCAGTCCGAAGCAGGAGGTGATTTTCTGGGCGTAGTTGCAGAGGCCGTCGTAGCCGGGCTGCTGCTGCTGCTGCCTCTCCCCCATCTCTACTCGGTCCCACACTTCGACCGTCCGGTAGCGCCTTCACTCCTTCCACTGCTCATCAATTATTCAGGCTTTAGCCAGGACACATGCATGCGCGCGCACCCTGGCCCTCATACGTGTGCATATATACACGGACTGACAGCCAGGAAAAATGCTGATGCAGAGGGTTGAGCTGTGGGGGCTGAGATGAGAAGCCCTATCCTGTGGTTGGACGAGGAGGAGGCATCAGATTGGGTTACTGCACAATGCCTCCTTTTCCACCCACCATTGATCTGGCAGATTGCACTGCAGTGTAACAGGTACAAGGAGCTGAAGGTGCTCCAAAAAGGGCGGAGACAGGAAGTCACGGCTGGGACTGCAATCACCTCTGTCTGGATGGACAGTACGTATGTAGGTCTGAAGACTCTATGAGGTGGAATCACAGTTTACTCTCATCTTATAAAATGAAGTCAAGTTACCGTCCAGAGCAGGGCTGTCACACTCATTTTAGTTCAGGGGCCACATTTAGCTCAATTTGTTCTCAACTGGGTCGGACCTGGGGTTGTAATGATGTCACGGTGTTATGATTAACCAGGATTTTAAATGTCATGGTTAATTAATCATCAAGGCCACCATAAACCGTCTAATAAAGTACAGTAAATTAAGAGCGGAACGAAAGCAACGTTACAGAAGTGAGTGAAAATGACAGAAGGAACAAGCTTCTCATTCAGAAATTTAGAACATCATGCATTTCTGAATCATCTGGACCATAAATATATTTTTGATGCGGCCTCACTTTTGTTTCCATTGAGTTTCCATTCGTTACCATCATGTACGCAGCTCCCATTCAGGCTACCATTGTCCGACCCATTCACACCGATCTGGCTGCATAGCTCCAGTAGAGTAAAGCAGTTCTTCTCCAGCAGCTCAGACTCACATAGAAGCTTCAGGAGGGTGATTTGATGCCGTCAACGCACTCCGTTTGATCACAAGGAATAGCATAAAATAGTCCGATGCTTCACAACAGGAGGAAACAAGTTTCACTTTCACTTTTTTATAAAACTGCACCCCCATGTATATATCCCACAAAATAATCATGAAACCGTGATTATTTCTCTGACGATAATCATAGCCCCAAAATCTGTAATTGTTACATCTCTAGCCGGACCAGTAATATAACATAATAGCCTGTAAATAATGACAACTCCAAAAGTTTTTCTTTGTTTTTAGTACAAAAACCCCCATTAAAATGAGTTTATATTTACAGAAAATATCCAAACAAAAAAGATATGAATAATCTGAAAGAAAAAAAAAAAGCCATTTCTAAAATTTAGTAAAATTGCACTTAATTTCCTTTAGACATTTCAGGTTTTTCCACATTTTTATTGTTAAAGGACAGTTTGTTAATGTAAATACTTTCAGAATTAAATGGGCCAGATTGGAACCTTTGGCGGGCCAGTTTTGGCCCACGGACCACATGTTTGACACCCCTGGTCCAGAGGATTAATCCATGAATGAATGAATGAATTTTACAACTGGTTAAATCTCCATCTTCCTCTAACATGGTCCACATTAATGATACGCTGATAGATTCATCAGTCTCTGGGCCAGAGGACGCCGGTTCCTCTGATGCTTCATATCAGGCTTTTCAACTGGAATTACTGACATTGAGGGAAAGTGATGAAAATAATGAATATATTCAACATTTTTTATAGTTCGTTCCAGCTGTTCAGCTCTACGTTTACTGATAAATGGCTGTAGGTTGGATTTATTTCTGTTGGGGTGTTTGTTACTTGAACTTGAATGTTCAGTTGGACAGTGTTTAATACAGGTAATGGGTTTTCAGTGTCAACATTTTCAGGGGTGAAGCTGAAACTGGTCGATTCATCAGCTAATGGCTTTTTCCTGCTCCATTTGTTTAGATATTGACCTCTAAGACTCCACTATCTGTCCACCTCGACTTTTGTCTATTTTTTTTTCATAAGTGAAGTCGACTGTTGGTCAGAATAAATCACATTAAATATGAATATGATCCATTTTTGATGCAGGAGGTGATCCAGAACTGATGTCCATAAAAACTTCCCCTTTGTTTTACATTCTGTCGATTCCTTTTCCAGATCTGTTCCAACATGATATCATGAAATCATGTTAATACACACAGCACTTTTAATTGCCGTTAATTGCTGTGTTATCTATATGTATTAAAAGCTTTCTGCAAGTAAGCTATACCACATACTGAGGGTTTGGAGAAGGGTTACAGTTAAGGTTAGTATAAACTGATGCAATCACATGGCGTTTAACCCTGAAAGGACAAAACTGCATATGCAGCGCATGCCCAAATGCCATAAGAACTGGCCTCACATACAACATGATTTCCTGAGATCAGTCTCTGTTCAAACATTCACTGGACCAACTTCAGAAATACTGATGAAGGAACATGAATCTGCATCTTCAGGCTCAAGGAATTGATTCATCACACGACTGAGTGAATCATTCATTGTTGCAGATCTGATCTGAGTGGGTAACTGAAAACACGGATAAAGATGAAGACTTAGCTCTCTAAACTTAAAGCCAATTACTTTAGACCTCTTCAGACTACAGTAAAAACTCATGCATCGTCTATTTAAGATGTCAATAGGATGGCATGGCAATTAAACAGCACAAAGAATCCATTTTTCAATTTATGACCATAGAGCTGTGTCATAAAATGATCATTACTATTTTGACAGTTTTATATTGTAATTATATTTAACAGGATATATATCTATTTTGTTCTTAGGGTTCATTTTGTTTATTTTTCCAGTTAAAATACTAAACAGATTCAGTATTTTGTTTTTACTTATGTGTCTCTGGATTTGAGAAATATTGTGAAATTCCCACCATAAAGAAGAGTTCATCTGTCTTAGTGAATAAGATCTTTGTTTCTAAATAAAGACCAAATCAGACCATAGGGAACTACAGGTGTGTTTGAATACGTCCCGTTTTCTTTTCTTATATATTTTCATCACATTTGGTGTTTTCTGTTATTTTGTCTCATGTCTTTACTTAGTTTTCACCTAGTTCTATCTTTTACAAATAACCATCAGGAATTAAAAAAAAAAAAGTCAGCCTTTAAACTGGAAACAAGTAATAGCCTGGGCTTTACTCATGAAAATGTTTATAACATTTTAATCCACATCAGCTATATCGCTCTATACAACTATGGTATTTAAAATACTAAACCACGTAAGAAAACAGTCTACCCTCAAAAATCTGCAGTATTTACTCAGGTCTGCACAATAATTGGCTGATCGTTTCACAAATACACTGCCTTCAATACGTCTCTAAACTCTGTTCCAGTCTGAGAACCCCGGCGTCCGATATGTTGATTTAAGATCCTGCGGTAGAGAGAGGACAAAGGGCTTAAATGGACCGAGATGAATAATAAATGCATCCACGACTGAAAGGCCAACCTAAACAGTCAGAACCAATTAAAGCTGAGGCGCCCACTGTACAAATAAATGAAGGAATGGTTTTAAATGCTAGGATGAAGGGAATTCCCACAATCCACCACTATCACTCAGATATCACTACAGAGTAGGGCTGTGTACTGGCAAGAATCTGGGGATACAATACGATATATCATGATACTGTTTACGAGACTATATTTTTTTTGTTTGTAAGGATTCTTTTTTTAAAAACATTATTTCCTGGAAAAAATTTGAATCACCACATTTACTAAACATTTTTATTTGATCAGAACAAGACCTAATGCTATATCATTCAACATTCCTCTATAAAATCTATATTTTTTTTTGTTTTTTTACAGAAAGTTTTAACATCTGGCTTTACCAGTACAACAGTGAAAAGTGCTTTAGGATGTTTGAAATAACCATTATTTAACAAAACAATGTTATCAATTTCAAAAAACTACATGCATGACCTGCGATATCCCAATACTACTTTAACAATACCCATGTGAATTTATACATAGGAGTTTGCAGGATTTCCAAGAAACACAAACAAAAAAGAAAACACTACAAAAATGAACCTCTGCAGTTGAATAACTACAAATATAAAATGCAGTACTTTTTAATATCGATACAGTATTTTGAAATTAAATATCGTGATATGTCACAGAACCAGTATTTTCTCACAGCCCTACTACCAGGGGCGGAGTGGGGCCCTTTTTAAGCTCCAGAGTTTCCTGCCCAAAGCGGCTTTGTCCATGGAGGAGAAATGTGAATAAATAAACAGCACCGAGCTCTAACAATGCCTTTGTATTAGATACAAGTTCACGTACATGTTGGCATGTTAACAGAAAACACTTCACTTTGACAATGTTTAATTCAAACGTAAAATCGGATAGATTTATAAAAGGTAAAAAAAAATATGATGAAGAAAACATCACAGGAGCAAAAACTTGAAATTAAAATGATTCAAAATTGCATGTTTCTTCCCAACAGAGAGGTGCTCTAATGTTAGGTAGTGGCAGATCCATAAAAAATTAAAGGAGGGGTTATACATACATACATTCGAGATCTTTCTCTGAATTGTCCTATTTCTGCTCAGCAGGACTGTTTGCTTTGTTTAGAGAACATACTGTGCATTGTGATCATATTTCACTGCACAATATACACTTTAAGCTTAATTAATCCTGAAGCTTAAATATAAACATCAGAGCCGAAAAAGTGCCAAGACAATCAGACAGAACATAGATCAGACTTTAAAAAACAGAGAGTTAGCTCAACAGGTAACACTTCAGACTGCTACGCGGAAGACCAGGTTTGAATCCCAGTAATTTTTTTTCTGCAGATTTTCAAACAGGTAGGGAGGGGGGCAACACTGAGGACACTGGTAGGTAAATCTGTGAGGTTTACACTAAACTCTTCAGTTGCTTCATTTTCTTTAGCCTGGCTTTTTGGGCTCCACTTGGCCTCTTCCTGCCCTCCACTACCCACTGACTCGTGGTACCGCTCTATAAAAAACACCTCATGAGCCAAACCAACTTAAACATTTGGGAGGGAAGAATTCCCTCCAATGGTAGAACCCATCTAATCTACTGCGATGTAGGGGCTGCACTGTCAGATGAAAGGAGAATGAATGCAAAGTTGAATGGAGAAGGAACGCAACAAGAACATTAGAGACGTGACAGATGAGGGTCCAAATAATTTTTCCCGTCCAACCGGCCCAAACTCCAGATTGACATGAGCCACCCATTGGGAATCCTCCTGAATCTCCCGATTAGCTACTACACCCTTGCCGACTACTGAGGTGACCTTGAGCAATGCAATTAAACCCCCGTCACTCCTGAAAGAAATACAGCCATCAGCAGGTCACATGTATGACTGAAACCAGAATAAAGCTAGAACAACACACAGTGCACGCTCTGTCAACACCCCTGGGATAATAAAGGTTTTCTGAAAATAAATAAATAAAGGCCTCTGTAGAGGTTCTGGACACAAGATGATGAGCAGATATAGCAGTTAGCCCTCCAGGGTCAACTAAAGGGTGGAGAGGCTAATGGAAGGATATCAGCACCAAGGTGAAGTCTGCTGCTGGCCCTCTGCCGATAAGGGGGGGGGGGGTCTAGTGGACACAACAATATCCTGCTTAGAAATAGAGTCACTGACCTTCTGTGACAAAAAAACATTCTGCAGATACAAGATGTCAGTGTTTTAGAGATGACTTCTTACAGCAGGTAATACAAAAATATAGGAGATTCATTGTGGAAAAAGCAAAGAGGAAGACACACAATATAGACACAGTGACATGTGGAGGAGAACATCCTTTGTCAACAAATATATACGACGGATCTGTTGAAACGCGACCTTGACTTGAACAAAAGGAAACAATATTAAGAGTGTGAAAGAAGCTGGATGTTTGTGGATGAGTATCTTCCAGCTCAAATAATGGAGCTTTTATCGACGGTGTCGGTCGGATGTGAAGCGCTGATTGGTCGACGGTGTTGTTGTTGTTGTTGTTGCTGTAAACATGGGGACGTAAACCAACGATGTTCCAGAGCAGGAAGGTGAAGACGCTTGTGTGTTTGATTGAATCATTAAACCACGTCCTGAACTTGTTCTCTCACACAATGTCCTTGTAATTTTGTGTGGAAGTGAGTGTGAGTGGGTGGTGAAAACACAGCGTACCTGTGTGTGAAAGCACGCAGAGAACCATAGGTCACGCACAGGGGGGCGGAGCACGCTTCCGGAGCGAGGTTTAATGTGTCTGTGTTTAGGAAGCAGCCTGATACCAGTCTGGGGCGGAGCCACTGCCAACCACAGCTGACAAGGACTGAGGAAAAGTACTCCATTACTGCACTGAAGGAGATTTATTAGGCATCTGTACTTTATCTGAGTGTTTATTTTTCTGACAACTTGTTAATTTTCATTCCACATTTTTATATAAATATCTGGACTTTATACTCCTCACATTCTCAGAATAGGATCGGTCCTTTTTCAAACTGAACGGATGAGACAGAAAAATACGACAATTTAGAGTAAAAAGGAGTGGAAGAGAAAAGGAGTACCAGCCAGTACCAGAGTCAGTACCAGGGCCAGTACCAGGGTCAGTACCAGGGCCAGTACCAGGGCCAGTACCAGGGTCAGTACTAGGGCCAGTACCAGGGTCAGTACCAGGGCCAGTACCAGAGTCAGTACCAGAGTCAGTACCAGGGCCAGTACCAGGGCCAGTACCAGGGTCAGTACCAGAGTCAGTACCAGAGTCAGTACCAGAGTCCTGCACGGGTCCACTTTTTCCAAAGTTTTCCACCCGTACCTTCAAAGCTGAGTACCACGACCTGAGCCACCATTAAACCCATCGTCTCCACAGTAACTCACTTCTGAGGGCTTTATTTTTGCTCACTTCAAAATAAAACAAACCGCATGTAAACAGAGGTGACGCTCACTTCAAAATAAAACAACGGTCAAACCAACTACGGTCCAACTAAATGATCGTCATCATTAAATGACCTGACATTTCTTTTCATCCATGAATCTTCTTTTATTTTTTTCTCGTTCTTTCCCACACTTACTTGCATTTCGTTTGATACGTGTGAAAATTCTCATAATTTTCTTTTTTCGTCCCTGCATGTTTTTGTGGGTTACCTTTTCAGGTACCAGACCCGGTGCAGGACTCTGAGCAGTACCATTCACTGAAACGTTTAGGATCGTGTCTGCTTCAATAAGTATTGGTTCATTCATGGCAAAAAATGCAGTTTTACTTTTTACTTTTGTACTTTATTACAGAGAATCACTACTTCTACTTTTATAAGAGTATTTTTTCACACAAGTGGCTGCACTTGTACTGAAGTACAGGATGGGAGGACTTTCAGCACCTCTGCTCCTCGTGCGACCCTGTTCGTCTGCGTCATGGTCGATCCGAATCCATCCCAGATGAATGTGTGAGGTCGTCAGGTTCTGCTGAGCTTTCTTTCCTCGCTTCCATCGTTTGTGGATCATTTCACTTTCTGAGTCTGATCCCTCCCATTGCTCAGACTCTGACCTTTCACCTCTTTCTCCGTGCGATCAGTTCGTCTGTAAAAACATGTGATGTTTCGTACTAAGGCGTCGTGCATACAATCGACTCAAAGCCTCAAAGCCTCCGTTCTCATGCGCTCCACATATCCATGATCCTGGACAAACAGCCTCATGTGTGCACGGCTACTTACATTCAAACGGCTTTGACTGTCCCTGAATGCATCGTATCTATTTAATATTACATTAGACCAGTGGTTCTCAGTCTGTTTTGTCGTTCCCTTCTTTGGAGGATGAAAAATCTCCAGCCCCATGTCCCATGTTTCTTATCTGTTGTCCAAACCTAAACTCTTCGTCTAGTCTGGTCACAGGTCACCATGGCAGTAGATTGTTTGGTGGACGTCCATAAAAGGAGTCCAGGTGCTCTGACCAGAAAACATTACTTCCACCTGATACTTGTTCAAACTTAAAGGAAAAAAAAAAACATTGCTTGCGTTGGGATCACGATCTGACCTCGATCCATGTCAAGTAACAGGAGTCCATCTCTGGATGAATATATACTATATATGAATGAAATGAAATCCACAGCTGCTGCTGGAGGCACTTAGAGAAGAAATGACAGTGTGACGGGCGGTTGGAAGAATATTCCCTTCGATAGTTTCCTTATTTATCACCTCTTTTCTGTTTCTCCATGCTCCCAGTCACATAAAGGAACACTGTCATGCAATTGTCAGTTACACAAAATATCGACACCATTTACTGCATCCCACAATGCATTATGTTCATCTAACTCTTTGTCTTCATTACCAGCTTCAGTTCATTATTTAGATACAGTCCATTCATTATAGATGTGTACAAGACGCAACATGATAAAATATGTACTAAATACTGACCAGTCTGTGTATTCAGTGAAAAAAATAGGTCTTTTAGTTAATTATATTGATTAGAATTACATTTGAAAAGTGTTTTAAAAGTATATTTCCATTTTATTCAGTCTCTTTTTTTATATTTTGAAATGTGCCGAATAAAAGTGAATAAAAATGTATTGCTATCTGGATATGAAATGTTCTACAAATGGGAAAGAATCTATTAATGTGTCATATAAATGGAAGAGGACAGAGGAAAGTGATGTAAATATTAGTGATCCGTGTGAATGTGAGTGTTTGGGGGCTATCTGCCTCTGGGTCAGTGTGACACACTGATCATCTAAATGATTAACACTGGTTTCTGTCAACTCACATTAACTTCTTTAATATGGCGTTCAATCATCAGCTCTCAAACACCAGGTCACCGATTCCCAATTAGCTGGAAATCACACACCAGATCTGACTCCATCCCTCAAGTCGTGACTCGTCTGATGAGATGGAAAATGGGGGGAAATGGTGAATTTAATGAAGCAAATCAATTGAGAAAACAAGGAGGGGTTTGGGTCATGGTCTGTGCTCGTGTCAAGCAGCGAAAAAGTGGAAAAAGGGTTTAATAGTGTTCACTGACAGAGTTAGAGCAGTATTAAAGCAGTGATATTTAGCTTTAGCTCAATATAACTGGTTCCGTTTCCCACATTTCCCTGTGGTCTCCATAAACTGTAAATGCTCTGCTTGGGTCTGAATTCTTCATTCATTCAACTCCA
>JAPTYQ010000008.1:1372931-1393484 GCA_029814465.1 Ostorhinchus cyanosoma
GGGAGTGGCGGTAAATACACAGGCAAAAGTAGGGTGATTTGAGCCATTTTCTTAACTTCCTGTGTATTTATAAGAAGTTATTCAGCTGCTCAGTGCAATAGTGTAACTTGGTTTTATTCTGACACCTTGAATGTCATTCCAGGAATTTTCAGGCTTTTTAAAATACATTTTTATACTGTTTATATTCCTGTTTTACAACTTCAACTTCCACTAAGAGCATGTGAGAATGAAGTAGAGAATGTGCATCTTCCTTTTCATATACTGCGCCAAAATTTGGGCAGCCTTTAGATTAGTTGTTTTTGCAGTATTGAAATTAATATGCATATTTATTTCTCAGTCTCTTTTCTTCAGATACAACAGGAAATATGTGCACAGCCTTAAAAGACACACAAAAAATGGAACTAAATGAGATGTAAAGGTTAAAGTCAGTATTTAGTGTCATCCCTGACCCCATGACAAGAAGCAGCAGCAAAAACTGTTAGAAATGTCTGGCATGTGTGGAATGAAACCTGAAATTAAAAAAAAAAAAAGTCTGAAAGTAAAAAGATTACAGACATGTTAAGTGGAAAAGAAAGGTCACACTAAATACCACTACTTTGGTTTAGAGAAACTGTTGTTTTTTTCCCATGGAAACTTTTGTTTTTGTTGCTGTACAAATTACGGTAAAGTGTGTGCTTTACATACTTAACATGTGTTTAATCCAACAAATCTAAAGGCCGCCCAAAACTTTTGCACAGTACTGTATATAAAACAAATATGTACAGAGTTCTGTACATAGTGTAGTTTAATGTAGCTACTACAATGGTTTACCAGTAGCTACTGAGCTTACTGTCAGCCTAATAACAAAACCATTCTGTGAGGAGTATTCATTTGAAGTGGAGTGCAGCAACACCTTTGGTCAGAATCAGTGGTGTTTTTCTGGGACAAAGACTCCACTTCCCATGAGCATTAGTGACTACTGTTGTAAGGGCATAACTCCAGCCAAGGCATGCATTTGTTTTGAAGCTAATGAATGAAGAGCAGATCTTCTTTACAACTGCATTTCTTTTTTCAAGACAGCAACTTGCAGGGTGCAAAGCAACGTTTGAAACGAGACAACAAGCAAACTTCATAAAGTCTGTTTATAGACTGCAGTCAAGCCAGCCCTGATTCTCCTCTGCATGGTCAAGCCAGAGGCTAGTGCTTTTCTTATGTGCCATTTATCTGATTAATACTGAATACTTTATTCATCATTGAATTTTGCCTTTTACATCATTTCAGACAAAGTCACTTTTGCAGCCTATATGATATGAACTTTTGGAGTAAACATACCCCAAAAGTACAGAGTAAAAATAGTTTATAGTGTTTGTAATA
Organism: Ostorhinchus cyanosoma; assembly: GCA_029814465.1. NCBI lineage: Eukaryota > Metazoa > Chordata > Actinopteri > Kurtiformes > Apogonidae > Ostorhinchus > Ostorhinchus cyanosoma. The sequence continues at coordinate 1,374,285 of JAPTYQ010000008.1, forward strand.
ATAGTATATGAAGTACTAGCTTATACCAAAAAGACCGGATTGGTGACATACTTATATATTATACATAGTGCATAGTAAGTCTAATGCGACGGTGATTTTTTTTGTATTAACTGTATGGTGTGGGGACAAGGAACCAGTTCTGTACATAGTTCTGATTTAACCAGTAAAAACTTCACATATCAGTGGACTCACATACTCTGGATAATAACCATTACAGGCCTGAATGTAGCTCGGATGAGGCCAGAACAATTCTCTCCACAAACAGAATCAGAAAATCCAACTTACAGTTTTAAGTCCCGGTCAGAAAAGAGATCCAACGGTCTGGTCCAGCATAGCGGGTTCCTCCGGTCAAGGTCCATCCACACCAACAGGCGGCATTAGCGGCTAGCGCTAAATGCTAACATTAACTCCAAGTCCGTTAAACTACTTTTCTGCAGACACTAGCGACATCCTCCTCAGTGTAACTCCACAAAACACACTTGACAGTAACCGCAATTAGTTTTGACTAGAATTAACGACTATATTTACTTAGACATATGAATGGTAAAGATGCTAAAAGATTTTTTGTCCGTTTTTTGCTAATCAAGCGCAACCTTCCCTCCCTCGCCACCTTGGCTCCTCCCTCACCCGCCCTCAGCCAATGAGTGCACATACAGACCACCTGACCATCAATTGGCAAATCAAAGAACAGAAACATACATACGGAAACACTGCTGTACTCAACGGAGACACACTGCTAATTAATTACCAAACAAACTTTATTTTATCAGGGCCTCAGTGGTAAATAAGCATAGAAAACGACACTCTTAAATATATTAGCATTGATCTTCTATATTAAATATGGTTAAGGCTGAGCTATAAAACAAAGGAAAAATAGGTTATAGCGTGATAATTTTCCTAATCTTTCATTCCTTCTTCATTTTGATACAAATCAAAAAGGAAAATTAACCAAATAAGAATGAACTCAGAGACTACTGGTTTGTTTTCATTTATATCTTTTTGATCTTGTTGCATCTTTTATGTCGTTCGTCAGTTTTGTCGATTTATTCTTTGTATAGATTGTTTTCATCCTGCATCTTTTACATTATTTATATAATTTGTCTTTTACATGCAATATCATTTTCATCTTGTTGCATCCTTCCTCTCCCTTTGGTCTTTTTTTTAAAGTAGTTTACATAATTTCTGATATCTTGAGTAGTTTAAGACATTTTAATTTCTTTTGCATGACTTACATCTTGTCTTATCATTTGTCTTATTACATATTTTATGTGGTTTTCCTGATTTTGTGAGTTTACATTGGATCTTTTTGCCTTTTTATGCCATTTACATTGTTTTGATCAGTTTCCTCTTAACAGTTTCATTTCTGTCTTGTTTTGAATTTCATGTAATTTTCATCTTATGTCTTTTACTAATAATTTAAACCCACAAATAATCATCTGGCTTCTTCAACATTAACCTCACAACCAAAAACAGCCTTTAAACTGGAAACAAATATATGAGGATACTAATTACTATCACTGATTCATATGGACATTATTTCTATGCATATCTTCCAGGGCTGTATCCTCTAGTTTAATCTAAATCTTCCTCTCAGATATATAACTGGTTCCATGACAGTTACAGGGACTAATGTTTGTGTTGATGTAGCTGCTTTTATCGTACTGTTCCAGCTGGAGTGGACACAGTAGTTACCTCTCATGAATAATGATCGACTGTTTGCAGGGGCTTAAGCGTGCTAATCGGGTTTATGTAGCATAGGGTTAGGGCTGTAAAGCGGTGGTCTCTGAGCTCCATCGATCTCCACCAGGATACAGTCAGCCAGATCCATGATGGACCCAGTTCAAAGCCCTGGTGTTTTACAGACTCAGCTTTACTGACCCTGAAGAGGAGCCACAGCCTGTAAAAGCTTTCATATAAAACATTCATGTTCTTATAGTAGGAGGATCAGTGTGATGAATCCTGCCTCTTATACCAGAACCTAGAGCTCACAGTGATACTGTACTTGAATCCAGCTCCCAATCAGACCATCTGATCACAGCCTATAGTCAGAACAGCTAGGTTAGAGAACAGGAAACAGTCACCTGATGCAAATCCAGGACAGCTGCCCCCTCCCTCCCTCCCAGGCCCACCTGATGGGAACAGACATCCTCCTTCTGCAGCTTTACATCACAGCTTCTGCAACAAAAGGCCATCTAGGAAAGCATCTCCATCATCAGTTTGGCTCATTTTCCCCTAAAGATGCCACTGTGTGACTTCAGAAGGAATCACATTACAGGCTACTGTAGGAGCAACAATTAGGGTGTGTGCAGCTCCAACTAATGACATGCACTATGCTCAATTCATTAGGAAAAAGTGGGATTTATTTTTAGATCCGTGTCAACAGTGTAAGTTGTGCAGAAAAGGCTGCAGCAGTGGAAGCTGGAGTTCCATTCATGCACTTCCAGAATCAGAGGCATTATTCTCACAGCCAGATCCTCCACAAACACCACGCACACGGGCTCCCACCTCCATCCGCACCCACCCTTCGACACCCCCTCCTCCCCAAACCTTCGGAGCCTTCTCCTGCTCTCCATGTGCTGTTATGAAGGCTTCTGCGGCAAAACACACTCACCTCTAGCAGACATGCCCGGTAGGTAGAGCCCGGTCCTCCTGCACCGACACCGACCCACGGACGGGAAACGCCACACCACAGCCTCCGCTTAAGTGCGTTCAGTTCGGGGCTGTCATTTACCGGGATCGCACGGAACAGAACGGTTCGGACCGCTGGCGTTTTGCAGAACCAGTCTAGACTGCGCGATGGAGAGGACTTTCCAGCAGCGACAGGGCGTGTCCTGGAGCACACAGCAGCATCCTTCTGCTTTTACAACTTTAGTTCCATATTTGTGCAAAACGACGCAAACGAATGATGGAGTCATGCGTTAAATCATTCCTCACATTCCGCGGCTGCGTGCCTCTGCGGGTCACTGCCTCCCAGTTAAAGCCGGTAGACCTACTTTCCGTCTGGAGGATGACGGTGCTCGTCTGGATGTGGTAGTTCAGCTCAAAGTTGGAACAGGAATGCATGTTGGATCTGTATTTTGTCCACTTTAATCTGTGAAGTAACGTGTTTGACAGCTATTGCTTCGTGTGTGCGGACTTTATCGGCCTTATTATAGCATTTGCATTTCAGTTCACCTCCAAACTTATGGAAATAGAACAGGAAATCAGTGCAAATTAGGATATAACTAATCAATAGGTTTCACTGCCCACTGGAGGTTTTTCCATTTCACATATTTTGTTCCAGTATCGAAATCCAGTACGTGATTTATTATTTGAAACGAAAATATTGACCGCAGTTTCCACAGATTAATATATTGATCATCTTTCCTCACTGATCGGATCATCTGCATGTATTGATCGGAGCGGCCGTGCGCTGTGTGCCGGCGCCCCCTGCCGGCTGACGGCGGTAGTGAGTGCCTGGCTGTGGAAGTGCCACGGTGTCCACGGTGCGCGGACGGTCGTGGTTCTTGTTTACAGTAGCACAGCTGGGCCTGCCGTGTCTTGAAGCCGGGTTTATTGCTTACATTTATCTTCTCGTTACAAGGGTCAGTGTATGAAACCTCCAATCTGGATCGCGGCGGCAGCAACAGGAAGAAGAAGATAGAGGAATTCTCTAGGTCTTCTCGGGAGAAACTAGTCCAGTCGAAGAACAAAATGTTCTCCAAATTTACGTCCATTCTCCAACACGCCGTGGAAGCGGTGAGTATGTGACTGAATTTATGTGCACTCGTGTTTTCTAGCGGCTGTCTAGTGTTTGGGATGATTACGGCCTTTGCTCACCCAGCTGCGACCGCTTCACCCACCGAAACGTCAGCATTAGTGGCTAGCATGCTAACGCTAACTAATTAGCTGATGCTAATGTTAGCGTTTTGTGTTTATGTTGTTTGTTTACTCTTGTTAGCCTTAGTTAATGGTCGTCTTGGCCGTTTGTCTGTTTGTTAAAGTCGCCAACTAACACATCCACCCGCTGACACTTTGTGCTTTTCAGTTTGACGTCAATTTCTAAGGTGGTTTCGCAATATTTGCTAGTTAGTTGCTAATGCTAAGTTGACGCCGTTAGAGGCTAGTTGGGGCTTCTTTCCAAACATCACGAGGAGTGGTGTTGATATTACATCCCTAAGGTGACCAAATAGGCATAGTCTATGGCTTATCCCATGCCTGTGGTGTATACGTCACTGTTAAGCAATTAGCTAACAGTTAAGTAACCAGTCGTACCTGCTAACCTCAGACCTATTCTCAGGATGCTTCATGCTAAAGACTTTAAACAATGGTGGTTGAGCAGGTGAACACTTTAGACCATGTATAGATCTGACACTGGCCAAAAAGGAAAGCTGTAAAGCAAAAACAGTGTTTTGGATATTCATCTAAATAAATAGCAGGTGTAACTGTTTATGTCACTAGTAATAATGAGTTTGCTGTAATAAGCCTTTTGACATTGTTCTTACACTATCCTACAGCACACACCCTTCTGGACAAGAACAAAATCAGAGGCAGCCCTCCCAAAATCAACAAACAAGCCCTCAGTTTATGAACTCTGAACCTAGAACTTACAGGATTGTTATTAATAGTGTTTGTCATATATTATATTGTCATTGTTTCTGTGTTGTCTATTGCAGCTCGCCCCTTCGCTGCCCTTGCAGGAGGACTTTGTGTATCACTGGAAGGCCATTACACATTACTACATCGAGACGTCAGGTAAGCACAGTCTAGTCTAGTCTGGAAAACATATAGTGACAGATGCTTGGACAAGATCCTTTGAAGTTGTTTTCATGGTGATAGTGACAGGACTGAATGGAACTGCAGTGAAGCCGGTGTTTCAGATGTCTCATTATTACAGAAATAGTCTTTTTAGGCTGCATTTAAAAAAAAAAGGTAGACAAGTTACCACACAATAGCGTCATCTAAAAAGGACTAGACGGAAGTGGCAGTGTATGGGTAATGTTGGTTGTGGTTGGAATGACGTAAACAAAGAACTGAAGTATGACGATACGTGGTCAGACCTTATTTATTTCAAACTCCGCAAAGTCTGTTCTGTGCAGCAGTTCATCATTAGGATGTTTCTGCACATTTCGTTGTAAAAGGTTAACAGAGGTTTGTCTTATCTACTATCAAGATAGCTTTAAACACAAGTTAATTTTGGACTGTATTTAAGTTAAAGCTGCTCATTGTTTTGGTCAAACACATTTCACTCTATCATTAGTCCTTCAAGCTTGACATAATAGTTTTTGGTGTCATGTTACAAAATCCAAGCATTGTCTTTGAGCATGTTGTCCCTCCAGGGGGTTCTGACAGGAGGTGAGACTAGTGAAGCTCCTCTTAGATGTTTTTAGGATGTCGAGAATCTACTCTCAGATGGTTTTTTTTCCGCTCAGAAGTGCTTCCAGACTGATAGGAAAACAACTGTACCTCTTCATTTCTTTTAAGTATCCATCAGACGTGGCTGTGCCGTTTTACTTGATGCCTCCACAGATGCTTGGAAAAGGGGCTTGACTTTTCCTCAGCGTTGCGATATTTAGTCTTTGGATTTGGACCGAGAGCAGAAAGCTGCAAAAGGAAAGGGGGTTATTTACAAGTTGTTATAATTTTTCTTTGGTTCCTGCAGCTTTAACTACTGTACATTGAACTTCGTACTAGGGTTCTGTGCTATACTTTGTTCTGTAGACTACGAAATTTGTAAATAAAAAACAAAACAGACCACAACAGCGCATCAAGGTTCAACCTTTAAACAAATAACACACATTCAGGACAAATTAATCCAAAAAGTCCAAATAAGCATCCTTAAGTATAAGATTGCACACGTTAAACAATTTCTTTAACATCCCTTTTTCCCCCAATTTTTTTTTCCCATTCATCAGTTGTAGGTCTTAACAAGGTCAGCCTCTCCATGCCATAAATTTCATTCACAACAGTTGTCCAGTCCAGAAGTATTAGGGGATCTTTACACATCCATTTCAGAGTTATGGGTTGGCATCATTTCTTCCTTGTGCCATTTCCAACAAATCCTGAAAATTTCATCAAAATCCATCCATAATTTTGAGTTATGTTGCACACAAACAGACAGACAAACAAACAAACGCCGGCAAAAACATAACCTCCTTGGCGGAGGTAATGAGCTGCACTAATAAAAGTTGGCTTGACAAGTGGATGCAAAATTGGTTGAGTGTGCATTGACTTTACATCCTGTAGGTATCAATGAATTGTAACTAACTGGAAAGTAAAGGACTTTCCAGAAGAGTTGTGTAGTTTAGCATATGTAGCATTATTTATAAAGATAAAACAAGAAGGTTCCCAGTGGTTGTACACAAGCTTCTACACCAACCTGAGCTTTTCTGCATGCGTTGAATATGAAGGAGGTTCTTTCTCTGACGTTCATGCTCTGACATGTTCTGTGTTTTTTCTGTCAGATGACAAAGCTCCAGTTACCGACACAAACATCCCATCCCACCTGGAACAGATGCTGGACATTCTGACCCAGGAGGAGGGAGAACGGGAGTCTGGAGAGACCGGACCCTGCATGGAGTATCTTCTGCACCATAAGATCCTGGAGACGCTGTACACTCTGGGCAAAGCAGACGTAAGGCCGCCACATTAAACGACTGGAAACAGGCTCCCATAATACACCATCAGTCATACTTGTTCGAATTAGCTAGTATTCTTGTAGGATAGCTGTAGCACCTGAGCTTGAACAAAAACGAGCACTAGCAGCCATAAGAAGTAGGAAAAATACTTCACTTCTATTCTTCAGATCTCAAAACAGACAGCATGTCCCCCTCCACCAGCAACAGGAAAAATACAGCGCACACACATTGCTTCAGACCCCCTTTAAATAAGTTTGGCCTAGACTACTAACCCCCAGCCACAGGTGAAATGTGGTAAGGTAATCTTTAAACTTTTAACATATGTACATAATTTATATCCATTTCCCAAAATAAACTCATAGTTTAACTTTTGATAATTCTTATACATTACCTTTGAAAATATGCCCCTTTGAATAAACATGTCATCATTCCCTTCCCCTGCTAACCCTGTCCTCCCTTTGGGCTGTATGGTCTGACCTGATCAGGCTGATCGTCTCCACCTGGCTGTCAATCATGGCGACATGGTCTGGTCTGATCAGGCCGACCATCTACAGCTAGCCTGCACTCACAAGGGCGCGCTTCCATGCGAGTGCCCCACCCATCAGCCTCAAAGGAAAAAGAGAAACACAGTGTCATTTGAACACATGTAATGACTGTTGATTATTATTCAGCCCCATTTATCACATTAGGTCAAAATAGAATGATAGCATTTATGCTTAAAAACAAAAATGTCACTTTAGACATGTTTTCTATATTTCATTATTTTATTCATATTTTCCACAACTTTATTGAAGCTCAGACTTTGTTAAACTTATTCCAACACCAAAACGCTTCATCCACGTCAGTGAAGATGTGTTTTCACCACAGATTTGAACACTAGCACTAATCAGATTCGAACTGTCAGCATTAGGGTTGAATTATGTCTTTGTCCAGTCCTCTAGGACAAAACAGGCCTCAGTTCCATAAAGCGGAGATTGTCCTGAACATTTTTATAGAATACACTTTGGTTTGTGTTCTTTCCAAATACCTTTAAACGGTGAATTTAAGAAAATCTGCAGACATCATTCAAATACCGTTGGAGGTCTGAGGGTTAAAAACACATCACTGAGCTTTGTCCTCGTCCTCCACAAGGACTAAAAAAGTAGGACAGTCTCACTGCAAATACAGCCCTACTTGAAATAAGGCAAATATTGTGACATTTTATCAAATGTTTTAACGGAGAAACAGACTCCCAGTGGTGTAAAAGCAAAATAACTGTAACCGATTTGACTCAAAATGACATTTTTGCTCATTACAAGCAAATAAACACTTTTATGTAAGAAATGGTGACGTTTTGTAGATGATGCTTTTTTACACGTTAATTAACATTTTCTTGCAGTAAATAATGTGTACAACATGGTAGAATACTCTGACTTTTAAGTCCTCTAGGGCAAAATAGGCCTCAGTTCCATAAAGCTGAGATTGAACTGAACATTTTCACATAAAACACTTGGGTTTGTGTTATTTCCAAATACTTTAAAAAGGTGAATTTATGAAAATATGGAGAAAACCCCCTTCGACTCCAGAGTTAACTCTTAAGAAAAGACATGAATATATGTGAATGTTGACAGATTATTTCAGGGTTGTAGAGAACAGGTTTATTTTGGAGGATGTTCTAATACATTCTAATGTATTATGGGATGTATGTTTTCTAGTGTCCTCCAGGGATGAAGCAGCAGGTTCTTACCTTCTACACAAAGTTACTGGCCCACATCCGTCAGCCTCTGCTGCCTCACATTAACGTCCACAGACCTGTACAGGTGAGAGACGCTGCTCTGGGAGTTCACTGGCTCTGATGCTGCTTTGACACAAACCCCTCCTCATTTTTATGCTTTTTTTCTTCCCCGGATGCGACCTTCCTGTGTCAGAAACTGATCCGTCTGTGTGGGGAGGTGCTCGCTGCTCCGACAGAAAATGAGGAGATTCAGTTCCTCTGTATCGTTTGTGCCAAACTGAAGCAGGACCCGTACCTGGTCAACTTCTTCCTGGAGGTGGGTGCACATGACGCTGCAGAAAAACTGGTGCTGGAGCTCATACATAATGAATGTAGGAGTGGAGGAATGTCAGCGCTGCAGGCTTCCATTACACTGCTGTCTCTTCTTTTTTATTTTTTGAACAAATGTGGTTATTAATATTTCAAGCTTTACATTCTTAAGTACATTTACAAAATCTTTCTCGTTAAAAGCTTTAGACTCTTTTGTTACATGGCAAACAATGAAAAACAAACATGAACTGAGAACCTCTGGGCAAAGCGGAACCTTACTCTGATGACAGTGTCGGGGATCAGAAAATAAAATAAATACATTTACGACAGTGTTTGATAATTGTGCAGAAACACATCCTTTTACCTTCATGAATCCAAACGTATAAATGTGTATATGATGCAAAACCATCTGAATGTCCTATAAAGTCAGTCTAAAATAAGTCACTACTGGGTTCCACCTCTTAAATCAGTCCATGGTCAGGTGGAGGTCTGCTGTTCTTTTTCTGTTGTTTATACTTTGATGAGTTGTTCTTTCCTCTGACCAACAGTAGGGGGTCATCGTTTACACCAACACAGTTAACATCTTTTTGCCCCAATTTGTCCACATTGTCTCCAGCAAAGACTTGTCTTAGTTTTCTTAAATTTAGAGATGATAAATGGAGTTTATGTCTGTTTCTTCTAGAACAAGTCAAAGAGGCCTGAGACCAGGAGTCCTGGAGGAGCACAGGGGGTGACGGACAACGTCCTGGCGCCAGACACGGGTCAGTCCCAGGACCCGGACCAGGATGAAGCACAGGCCGCCGCCTCCAGTCCTGCGCCCGCCGCCTCCGGTCCTGCGTCTGCTGCCTCCAGTCCTGTATCCAGCAACAACAACAACAGCAACAACTACAACCTGGTCACGTCCCTGCTCAACCTAACAAAGAGCCCTGTGAGTAAAGAACTCCACATGAAGGGTTGGTGATTTAGAACGTCGGTTTAAATAGGTTTTTATCTCATTGGTCGATCGACCAGTGAGCTGTTGAGAAGGTCTGATGTCATCGTCTTCATTAGCAATGTCTTCAAACATCTTCTCTGATCCTATTTTAATTTTATTTGTGTCTTCTTCTTTGGGACAATGTTGTCAAAGTTTGTTCACAGTTTTGACAAATTTTGATTTTTGTCAATTTTTTTAAATATTCAAAATGTTCCTTTCCTTCTAATGGCCCATATGTTGATATTTTATAACATATAAATGGTTCCAGATATCAGTCTAGTTCCAATTGATCACTGATAGAAGTCATTTATGGACTTAGATTGGATGAGTTGATTCACATAGAACATGACACTAGTCACTTTTCCATTGAACATATGCACAAAACTTTATCGATATTTACTTAATGTATAAAAAACATAAGTGCATAATGTGGGTTTTTCCATTAAATCACAAATACGATGATTTATTATTGTAGATGTCAGTAGAAGTCATTCCATAAACATGTCGCTGAACATAAATATCTGTTGTTTTGAGTCTAGAATTCTCATTACTCTTCTATCTTGTACTAAATTTAAAAATGATTGGGTTTCCTCGTGTGTCCACACATACCACGACACGTTTGGTTTAAACTCTTCTTCTTCTCTTGTTGTAACATCCGTCAACATCCTCTTTTTTTTCATGTAACTCTAGTTACGCAAAGAGGTCTTTCTATTGCAGCTTTGCCCGATACACTATTTTCACTACACCTGACAAACCACCTTTTACAAGAACAAAAAATTCTGCAAAAAACAAGAGTTTTAGTGAAATTGTCATTTTTCCACGAGACAAATTTTGAGGCACAAGTTATATTCACGCAATTTGAGGGTCAATGGAAAAGGGACTATTGACACACAGGATTGTTATTTTTTGTATTAAAGCTGAGTTTGTGTTGGTGTGTCCACTCAGGACGGTCGGATCGTGGTGAAAGCGTGCGAGGGTCTGATGCTGCTGGTCAGTTTACCCGAACCTGCAGCTGCCAAGTGTTTGACCGAGAACACTGAGCTGTGTGAGCTCCTGACCCACAGGCTGGTCGGGTTCTACAAAGCCCTGCCACAGTCCATGGACCCACTGGACATTGAGACTGTGGAGTCTGTCAACTGGGGGTACGCTTCCATCTTAATGAGTTTGAATCTTTTTCAAGTTTCATTAACCCTTAAAAATCCACAACAATTTTTGTCACAACTTCCAAATGATTTTGTTGACTTTCCCAAGTGATTTATCACCGTGTATCATAAATTTATCATTTGCATCTGGCATTTTTCAGTAAAAATCTGATATTTTCCTATTTCTTGTAGGGAACAGGAGTTTCACAGCTGTACATAAAAAAAAAACAAAAACAAAACCAAAACACACACTGGCCACTGTAAAGGACATCGCATAATAAATAAATAAAAAAGAAAAGAAATGTATACGCATCCAACGAAACCGTGGCATCATGCGGTTTCATCAATCATTTAGCATCATTTTGATCTAGTTTATAGACAAAAACATGGAAAAAGAATAATTGAACATTAAAAAATGATAAAAAATAAATGACCTTAAGTACACTAATACACAAATACAGTCTTCTACAAGTCATTTTTTAACATTAATTTGGCTCAGGGGCTAAACAACAACAACCCTGGATTATTATCGGACACTGATACGACATGAAGGCTCATATTTAAGGACCATTAAAGATGATAAACTATATTGACTGGAATAATTGATAGGATTAGTGGATCACTAAGTATTAACCAGCTCCATCAGTGGATGGTTCAGGTCTCTGGTGGTGGATGTTTGGGTCTTCATGGGATTCATATTCTAACCTGATGGTGTCCTTTCAGTCTGGATGTGTATAATCTGAAGGAGGACGCTGCAGTCTTCACAGGGAAGCGCGCTCTCATCTCCTTCCTGTCGTGGTTGGATTACTGCGACCAGCTCATCAAGGAGGCTCAGAAGGTCTGTAACGGCGTCGACTCGCTGCCTTTTCATGTGTCACGTTGTCGTTTTGCTGCATAAAAGAAGTAGTCTGGGAGGCGATGAAGGCTGAGGTCCATGTGTTTGAGTCAGGTGGTGTCCTCTGTCTTTCAGTCAGCTGCTGCAGTGATGGCCAGAGCTGTGAGAGAGCGATTCTTTGTGTCAGTGATGGAACCACAGCTCATGCAGACGTGAGTTTGAATCATCCATCAATCATCCTGTATTCATAGGCGGCTCCCTCGGCGCTTTTCCATCGAACGCATGCGCAAAAGTTCTATTTCTGAAGTGACTGTAAACGCATCACATCTGATTGTTGTTCAGTGAATGCTGTAGATCTTTCCAGACCGTTGTACTTATCTGCTTTAATATAGAAAATTAAGGATGCATCTGATTCTGAGATTCATCCCTCTAGTATCCTGGTTTTTTCTTGTATTATAGGAATTTTTTTATTATCATTATTTTACAGTAACTATAAGCCCTCTACACACATCCAAGCACAAAAAAACTAAACAAAAACCTCTCAGTCAATGAACCAAATGATGCTGAATCTGCTTTAGTCTGTGGAATGATTTCAAAAATAGGCCCCAGTTGTCTGTACATGTGGATGTTGAAGCTGGGATCTCTTAGACCTTGTTGTGATATCGGGCTCTACAAATAAAATTGAATTGAATTAGATAGGACATAAGGTCTGTTAACCACTGCACATGTGTGGGCGGGGCCACAGCATCCTGGTCGTAGTGTCTGCTCAGTAACACATACCGTGGCGTTGACAGGTCTGAGGTGGGCATCCTGACCTCCACCGCCCTCCTGAACCGGATCATCAGGCAGGTGACGTCTGACGCTCTGCTGCAGGAGATGGTTTATTTCCTGTTGGGAGAAGAAAAGGAGGCGGAGTCTGCAGCAGCTGTCAGTCAAAACCCACTCAGACACAGACTCATCGAACACTGCGACCACCTATCAGATGAGGTAATTATCATCATTATTATTATTATTATTATTATTATTATTATTATGAATCACGTTTTTAACCAGGTTACTGTCTGATGAGTCCATCTTTAGTGTCTCCATCTCATGCCTTGTGTAAAACTGTTTACAGTACAGTTTGAAAATCGCTTCCTTAAAAAAAATTCCAATAAACTGAAACTTCTTAATAAAAAAGAAGTGAGTTTTAACAATATAATCCTTATCATTTCCACATGATCCCAGTGGATCTACAGATACACAGAACATGTAAAGACAGGCCTGTGGAACTGACAGATCCAGTATTTAACTGGATGATCAGACTCAGTGACACTGTTGACTGTCAGTGTCTTCATACAGTTTGGACTTAAAGAACTCATCCTGTAGGACACACTGAACCCTGCAGAGGGACAGTTAAAGGGTTAAAGCCCACGGGCCATATGTTTGGCACCACTTTTATGAAGGGAATATTTCCACCTGATACCCAGGGAAGTACAAAATGTGGCTTTTTTTTTATACATTAAATAAGTGTCTTGATTGGAAACGACTTGATGTGACAGTTTCAACAGTCTGATGGACTCTTGGTATCAGTTATTGTCTGTCCGAAAAAACTATTTTTCTAGAAACTTCTCCAAACTGTCAGCCAGAATGACTCGAAATTCAACACAGAGGTTTTTTGGATAAGGTCTACCAAGTATCCCAAAGAAGTGGGAAATGTTGATTTTTTTTTTTTTAAATTTATAAAAGTTTTCCAAAACCCCATTTGTTTATAATGGGACACATTATGAGACAGTTGAAGATATTGATATAATTATTATTGGCAATAGATAGGAAGTCACATACGGGCTTTCAATTGGTGGCATGACCTTTGACCTTAAGTGACTTTGAAAGGTCAAACCAATGTCAGTTAATGTATTTAAATATGCTGTTGGACTACAGGAGCCTTGGTCCTATTTTTAAAGGTTTTTTTTTTTAATGGAATGTCTTTTACAGTGGATGTTGGTTTTTGGTTTTTTTGTGTTTTTGTTTAAGTTTTTGCAGGATTCTCAAGAGGATATGCATATTTAAAAAAAATTTTTTTTTGCAAAACTGTATAAATAGTGTAGACCAGAGGGTAAACAGAACTGTAGTGCAAGTGTAAAATAACTGACAGTGAGATCATATCATTGAACCTACAGATCTGTACATGATCCAAACTATAGGTGTGGAAATAACATAGATTTCCAACTGTGTCATATGTTTGTGGGGGGTGTTGTTCTGTCATAAATGAATCATCTGTCATCTGGTCGACCTTTGGTACAAACCGGTTTATTCCAGTGAGTCGTAATTAAACACAAGCTCATGCATTTTAATCAGTATCTGAGACATTTTCATCACACAACGGGATGAATCAGGTCTTTGAAGTCTGACTCAGCCGAGGCCTGTTTGTCTGACATTTTAGCGCCGTTTTTGCTTCATGTCCCTGTGTCTTTAAACCCCGCCCACAGATCAGCATCATGACCCTGCGACTGTTCGAGCAGCTGATCCAGAAACCCAACCAACACATCCTGCACAGCCTGGTTCTGCGAAGCCTGGAGGAGAGGAACTACCTGGAGAACAAACCTCAGGAGGAACGGGAGCCTCTGGAGAACGGGCAGCCGCACGATGCTGTGTAAGCCCCGCCCCATGACCTCTGACCTCATCAAATACATCATCCTTTACGATGCCCTGCACTGTTTGTTTTACTGCTGATAATGAAGTCAGGATTAAATTGATCAGGTTAAAGCTTAAAATATGACATGATGGAAGTCGAACCTTCATTAGCATCAGCCCTGATGTTCAAGGACGTCAGTGGTTTATACGAACAAAAACAACTAATTATATCAGGAATATAAGGAGGGATAGAGGAAATAAGGCACAGATCATTCATGTCAAGGGATTAAGTATGTATTTTTCATGATGAATCTGACATGTTTGATTAATGGGATGTTTGACATCAGCATCAGCAGATGGTCCATCAATAAATATTTGGAAAAACGCTGACTGAGAAAAAATAAGAGCAATGTAAAACTACCTGGGTTTTTACAGATACATATGTTTTAGTTTACCATTGACTGATTGAGATTCATTTATTTATTGGTTTTTTGATTTGGGTATTAATTATTTTTACTTTTGTTGTTATGATATAAGCCTTGAAAATGTACTATTGATCAACCTCTAGTATAATTATCAGCCTTAAAGCATCATTGATATGAACAGAGCATCGATGTGTTTTATAAACTGTTATATTGGTAGAAGTTAAACCACAGTAGAATTCCGGTTTCAGTGTTGAAACCTGGTCACACATGTTTGTATAAAACATGAACACATGAGAACTAAACCTGAGAATCTGGACCAGACGAATCCAAGTCAGAGGACGATCGACGTCTTTGGTCAAAAACATTAAACATGAGTCGTCTGATGATGTTAAAACACATTCATAAAAGTATTTACATGATGCACTTTATAATTTTGCACATCTGTCTGTCTACTGTTCTATCTACTGGGAAATATTGATTTTTATATTTTTTTTAATTAATTTTTGTAATTTTCCAAATCCCCATTAGTTTATTATGGGATACATTTCAAAGTGCTGTAACTTCAAAACAGTTGGATATTGATAAAATTACTATGAGCTTTCATTTGGTGCCATGACCTTTGACCTTGAAAGGTTAATGTCTTTAAATATGTCGTTGGATTACAGGAGCCTTATTTGTGTTTATTTTTGTCTGTTTTTGGGCCTAATTTCTTCAGGTTTTATTAATTTTGTCTCATTCTGTTCATTTTTCACTACTTTTGCTGCTTATTTTTTGTCGTCACTCATTTTGCGTCTTGTGCGTCCATTTTTCCCTCATTTTTTTTTTTACTCATTTGTATTCCTTTTGTTAAGTATCCGTCTATGACTGAGGTACCTTTCCTCCATCCGTCCTTCGGCGTCTGCGTTCTTGGGTTGACGTTGTGTGGTTTCGTTGTGTTCAGGGACCTGGAGGAGGACCCTCTGTTCGGTGATGACCTCTCTCCTGACGCCCGGTTATCTGGATCCGATTGGCTCAGCTCGTCTCCACCTCTGAGTCCAGAAAACTCTAAGTCTGAGGGGAAAACCGAAGTCCACAAGATCGTCAACAGGTCTGGGATCAGCACATGGGCCGGTCTGGGTTTTATTTTCACCATCTGACTCCTGTTTCCCTTTGTTTCCTGTAGTTTCCTGTGTTTGGTTCCTGATGAGGCCAAATCGTCGTATCACGTCGAAGGCACCGGTTATGACACCTACCTCAGAGACGCTCACAGACAGGTAAACCCACCTGGGCGCATTAGACCATGGGTTACCTATAAATAATGATAACTCCAAGTTTTTCTCTTTATGTTAGTGCAAAAAAAACCCCATTAAATTACCAAAATATTTACATTAAACTATTCTTTAACAATAAACTGTGCCTCAAATGTCTCAATAAAATTCAGTGTAATTGGGCCAATATTCTGTTTGTTATTAAATGCTTGTTTCTTTGTAGATCTGATTTCTAATGCACATATAGAAAATGATGAGCTGAGGCAGAATATTGTCAAAACTGCACTTATTTTTCTTAAGAAGTTTCAGTTTTTTCAGGTTATTCACATCTTTTTTGTTTGGATAATTTTAAAATGCAAAATTTTTTTGCACTAAAATAAAGAGAAAAACTAGTATTTGTCATCATTTTTAGGTTATTGTGTTCTTATTTTCCTGGTTCTGATCCACTTCCGATCATATTGGTCTGAATGTGGAACCTGAACTGACCTGAGTTTGTCATCCCTGTTTTAGACATTAAATAAACTCTGATCGTCTGCCGTTTTTGCTCATGGTTTCTGCTGTTTGTCTCCAGTTTAAGGACTACTGTGGCGTCTGTCAGCAGTGGGACTGGAGGGGACACCCAAAGCCTTTTGAGAAGTGTAACCTGGACATCCCCTTCTTTGAGGGACACTTCCTGAAGGTCCTCTTCGACAGGATGGGTCGCATCCTGGATCAGGTCTGTTTGGTGCTAAACCCTCACATCCATGGTTCTATGATTCATCTATTTATTATAGATCTATCTATTGTTCTATCTATCTATATCTACATCTATAACTATATTTATCTATAGTGGTCTTTTCTGAGCTCTTATACCATCCTAGTGGATCTGCTCTTCCTTCTAATGGACTGAAAACACCCCAGTGCTGCTGATTCACTGTGAAACCTACTGATAACTGTATTTGTACCATTCGATCCTCATTAATCTCCCAAATCAAACATCCCGAACCTTTAACTAAACTAACAAAAAACATAGATGAATTTAAAAGAATGTCCACATAATGAAACCGAACCAGGAGCTCTGACTCCAGGACGTTTACGTTGTTCATTTGGTGTCGATTGTAAAACCACCTACTGTTTCCCAAACGCTGTTTTTAGTTTGAATCCAATTAGTGGAACTAATAGTGATCCTGCTGTTTTCGGAGCACCTCTTAAATCAAAACCCGCCTTGATTTGATTAGAAAATTAGGCCGAATTAAAGTTTTTGGAGACGAGACACTGTAATGGAGTTCATTATTTTAATGCTAATCAGCGCAGGTCGTTCTGCATCGAAGCCATTAACCCTTAAAGACCCAAACACCTACTGATGTAAACGGTTTAATACCTGCTGATCCACTAAACCTATCAATACATGCCTATAATTCAGGTCAATGCAGTTTATCGGATTATTGCAAAAGGCATCGAAAGGACCCTGAAGGTTTTATAAAAGGATTCAGTGACGAAATGGAAGCTTTTCTGGGATGTCAGGGTGTTCCTGTTCAGTCGTTTATTTTCTATTGTTGATGATTCTTCACGTTTTAACGTTTGTTGTTTTAATGTTTGTTGTTCAGCCGTACGACGTCAACCTCCAGGTGACGGCGGTTCTGTCCAAGCTGTCGCTGTTGCCCCACCCCCACCTCCACGAATACCTGCTGGACCCCTACATCAACCTGGCCCCCGGGTGCAGGTCCCTGTTCTCCGTCATCGTCAGGGTATGGATCGATCACTGCAAACACACGTCTGCGTCTGTGGGGATTCAGTTGTTTGTTTCATCACCTCAGAATACAAAAAAATAAATATATATATATTTTTTTTTTTTTAAAGGAAAACGTTTCACATTTATGCATCAATACCTGCGACGAACTGACAATTCAATAAAACTAAAAAAGAGTCAAACATAAAATTACGTTAAAATCATAGACTAATATTAGGTCAACAGCAAAATAAAGCATTAAACAAAAGGAAAGTGCAGAAAAGATGAAAATAAATACATTAATTAAAGAGACGGTTAAAACAAAACCCAATCATTTTAGAATTTCGTACGAGATAGAGGAGTAACGGGCATTCTAGATTCAAAACAACAGATATTTATGTTTATCCACATGTTTATGGAATGACTTTTCCTGACATTTACCAGAATAAAGAAACAAATCGTCCGCATTTGTGATTTAATGGAAAAAGCAATTTGATGCACTTCTGTTTTTATGACATTTAGTAAATATCGCTAAAATTTTTGTGCATATGTCCACTGGAAAAGTGAGTTATGATGATAATGTTGTTGTTCCTCATGTGGTGCGTTGGTGTTCCTTTAACTGTGTTGTGTTCGGGGTCCTTCCAGGTAGTGGGAGATCTCATGTTGAGGATTCAGCGGATTCCAGACTTCACGCCCAAACTGCTGCTCGTCAGGAAGAGGTTATTAGGTCTGGAACCCGAAGGCATCAAGTAGGTACCAGAGCCCGGTTCTGTTCATCAGAGGGTGTTCGTTGGTTCTAAAATTCCGCTGCGTGCTAGTTGACATTAGCCAAATTTAAGGTCACTGTGCTAGTTAGCCATTAGCCAAAGTTAGCTCCGGTCTGTGCTCGTTAGCAGTTCGCTCCAATGATCGATACACAATGGAACCAGTTTACAAATGTGACTGGTTTAAACATGGAGGGTGAACAGAAGTGTGGAACACTGACAGTGGGCTTGTTTACATCAGTTTTTATTCCCTTTTAATTCAGAATAAAGGTTCATTCCACTTTAAGATGACCATGGAAACACCTAATTCCAGTTGAAAATTACTATTCCAAATTCAACGGAAATGGAAACACTTTAATGTTCTTCCTGTCATTCTGCACATGCTCCTTGTCTTATTCTATCGCAATGACGCACATATTCCGCGCTCCCGGATTCGCCAAAGTGAGCTCTTCTGCTGCCGTCTTTGGTTCTAACATCCTTCTCTTCTTCAGACGATCAAAATGATTTAGTCTGTTGATTCAGACGAGCTGCTGCTTCATAATTATTACAAAAATAAATGCAAAAATTACACGTAGTTTCCGGTCTTCCATGTTGCTGGTTGAAACGAAAAGAAACACGAACTGGATGCAATTGTTTTCTTCTGGTAGACATCAAGTCTGCGTTCTGTCCAATCAGAACCGTCTCTACCCTCAGCACTTAAAGCGGAATTAAGTAAAGCAGAATAAATGTGTTTCCCATGAACATTTCCATGAAAACACGAAGGAAATTAATTTAATTCCAAATTATTTTATTCAGAATAAATAATTCGGAATTAAAAAACATCATGAAAACGTAGCCATCGTCTCCCACCAAT
>JAPTYQ010000008.1:1406573-1432059 GCA_029814465.1 Ostorhinchus cyanosoma
ACGCACTCACTCACACACACACGCACGCACACTCTCTCTCTCTCTCTCTCTCTCTCTCTCTCTCTCTCTCTTTCCATCTGTCTTTCTTTCTACCTCTCAGTCAGTAATAATGGAGCCCAGCAGTCCGAAGAAGATCCAGTTTGCTGTTCCTCCGCTGCAGGGACAGCTGGACCCACAGGCCGCCGAACATGTGAGTGGATGTGAGCCATATGTGTGTGGGTTCATGCATGTTAGATTTGAATAGGGAGCTTTCAGTCTGTGATCTTGTGAATCTTGTCAGGAATTTTCTGTGTAGGGGTGCACAGCCATGAGTGTATGTATGTGTGTGTCCCAGAAGTCGCTGCTGTTTGTTCGTCAGCCTGACATGTTTAATGGAGAAAGAAGCACTTGGGTGTTTGGTGTATTTCACACTACTTTTGCTGCTTCTCATGTAATTTAGTGTCATAATATTCTTATAGCGTGTTGTCTTTGTTTAGGTAGCACATGATTAAAGAAAATGCTACTTTGTAAAGCCCTAAAAACTGTTTTTACACCAAATACACATCAATTAAAACCAACTTCTCCAGTGATTCAAGCATAATCAAGTGTTCAAAATGTTGTAAAATATCATGATGTTAGTTATTCTTTTTTCTTCTTTCACTAATGATGAATATTTTCACCCGTCCATACTTCCATGTTTACTTGGCAAGCACCACATAGAAATGTCAAATGACATAATTTGAACTACTTGCGTCACAGACAATTGACATTAAAAGCTCACGCCCGTCCTCTTGGGAGTGTAAAACGTCTTACTGAGAAATCTTACATATTAGTGAATAGCTGGACTTTGTTTAATGAATGTGTAAAGACCAAGACATAGTTATCTTAATTCCTTAAAAGTACAGAACATTTCCTTTATCAGATTCTGAATGCTACCACTGAGAAGAAACAGAAGCTGGTCTTTCACACAAGTTTACAAATGTCAATAAAAGTTTTTACTGCTGCTCAGTTTGACGTATTTATGAACTGTTTGGTCTTCGGAAAGCGGAAGTCATTTCTTTCCTGGGGAGCCACTAATGAACAGTGACAGATTAGGGCCTCAGTATGACTCTTTGGGGAGTACTGTTATGGAAAATGTTGGCATTTCCAGGACTCTGAAATAAATTACAATAATGGTTTTGTGTGATGCCACTTTGTAAACCCAGTGGGAACAGGGTGATAATGAACATTTACATTCCTTCAGTGTGGTGAAGAGGTTTCCTCTGTTTGTTTTTTTGTTTTAAAAGTAATACAATACTTGTTCAGTGAGTTAAAGTTTGCCCTCATAGTTATTTTCAGGAAGAGGTCTAGTGAGATGAAACTTGTGGAAACATAACATGACACATGCCACAAAACAATCATTGAATATTTAGTTCTCTTTCTCTTCCATTCATGTCCTCAAATTCATTGGTTACCATTACACATGGTTTTCAAGTCCAATGTGTGTGATTTAGGGTGATTTAATGGGATTTCACTGCAGAAACTGAATATAATATCCATAGCTATAGATTCATTAGTGCATAGTGTGTAAATGTTTACCAAGACTGAAACACTTATATTTACAGTGTTTCTAGAGTAGGTCAAAGTGACAGACTTCTTGTTTATTTTTTGTTTTTTTCCTTTTTATTGCAGGTGCCATTCAGCATTAAGGTCCATTATCTCTTAAAGCCCAGTTTGAACAAAGCAATACTCGCTCTAACAAGGGCACCTTCAACACTAGTTGTCACTTAATAAAATAAAGAACAAAAAAAAAACCAAACACTTGGACTGCTCTGAATAATTACTGCAGTGATGAATATGTTGTAACTCTAACCAATGCAGTGAGTAACTTCCCATTTCTTAAACAACCATCAGATTGATAGTATGATGAGTTCAGATCGACCCTGTTCCAGAGTGATGGGTGCATTAGGGTCAGAAGAGAGGTGGGTGAAGTGATTCCACATCATGCCTAATGCCTAAAGTGCAAGCCGATGGGGGCAGTGTTACGGTTTGGGGTTTCTTCAGATGGTCAGGTTCACGTTCAGTAACGTTATGTGTCCATAAAATGAGGTCAGCCGAACCTGAATATAGTGAATGACCAGGTCTGAACATCAATGGATGTTTTCTTCTCTGATGACACAGAGATATTCCAAGATGACAGTACATATTAATATTAATATTGATGACAATAATCACAATCATAATAATTATTGTTATTATTATTATTATTATTATCATTATTTGCATTAGCATTATTATTAGCATTATCAGCATTATTATTATTTTTATTATTATTATTAGCATTATTAGTATTGTTATTAACAATAATTTAAAAAAAACTGTTGCAGCTCTGGACGGAGATTTGTGTTGTGTCATCCATTGATGTTGCTATAAGATTTCCATCCTGATATCAGAACTGAAGCAAAATGAGATATTGAGTGTGTGACTTTCTTTGAATGGGCAGTTTATTACATAATTAACCTTCAGAAATCAAACAATGAACCCTTCCTGGGGCCTCCACATTTCATTCTGTATGACAGCATTCTGCACATTGTGGTCCTTTCTTGCATGTTGTTGTTATGGCTTCAAAGAAGTACTAGACGGTGGAAGTGGAGAATGTGTGAGCGAATGAATAATGGATCAATAATGTAAAAACACTTTGGGTGCCTTGAAAAGCACTATAGAAATATAATCCATTTTTATTATTATTATTATTATTATTATTATTATTATTAACAATAATAATAAGTTTAACACAATGTTAGGGAAATTATTCTAACTTCAAATCTAAAACAGCTTTTTAAAATAGGTGATTTAAATAAGCATTTAGAGATCAGTGATGATGACTGGTGAATCACATTTTTTTTATCATCATGACGATATAAACGTGCAATATTTGGAAAAAAAAAATCACATACATGGATTCAAGCTTCACGGACTAATTGGGAATCTGGTGGACAATAGGAGGATAGCTTGCTTAATTATTTCAAATCATAGCATCCTTTCAACAAAGAAACATGCTGTCTTCATGCTGTGCAGGCCTAATGGACAAGCCCAGTTACTCATTTTGTTGTAATTATTGGAAAATTAAAGTGTTTCACACCTTTGCTTTCAGATCAGAGGGATAAGGGAAAGGCTTATTCAATGTAACAGGTTAAAAAATGACTTTGTATTTTTGTGTTCACCTCAGATTCGTCGCAGAAGACCAACTCCTGCTACTCTACAGATCTACAGACAACCAGGTGCAGGTAAAGAGACACAGAAACAAATGTATCTACAATTATGACCACATGTTTAGAAAACTAAATGTATGTTTACTTCCATCCACTGGTGAAGTAGTTTGTCAAGAAAAAACTTGAAGTTGATTTGGTGTTTGGCCCCAGAACAAAACCTCTGGTCTGGATCCAGCTGTCAAAGCCTTTGTCTAACATTTGTTTCTGAAGTTCTTCATACAAGATGTCCTTTCATTGCTGTTTTCATTTAACATGTCATTTCTCACTGTTTCTGATATTATTTACTGAATCTACTTATTGGTCCACACATTCACACACTTTTTCAGGATGCACCAAATTTTACACCTACTTCTAAGATCATTTCTTTGCATTTTTTTTGCTCTTTCCTGTCTTTTATGCTCAAATTGAAAATGTGAATAATACTAGCTGGATGTGAACTCAGTAGAGAGAGACAGAGAGGGAGACAGACAGAGCTGAAAAGAGGCAGCTATAATGGAAGCTTTATTAGATTTGTGCTGCAGCTTTGGTAAGTGATCTCAGTATTCAGTCTGGACTGATGGATGCTTAACGTGTGTGTGCATGTGCTCTCAGCTCATATAAATCCCTCCACACAGGAAACTGATTGAATAATCAGCCTGATTTGACTGTGTGAGTTCAGCTCAGTCAGTTTGGTTCAAGTGTAACTGTGCAGATCCCTGTAGGCATCTCCTCTTGTGTCTCATACAAACAGTCATTTATGTGTCTTACAAAGACACATAATGTTGATAACAAACAGCAGAAAGACTGTGTGCTTCATACTTCTGGGCCGGCAGGGCTAAGGGACTACACTGGACTTTAATCCCCTGTCTCACATCCCACATATTGAAAATTGTCCCCCAGTGTGGTTTAAAGTGAATACATGAGTTCAAGCAGATTTTAGTCAGGTTTAGTCAGGTATAGCCACTTATATCAGTAACTAAACAAAAATTTCAGAAAATGTGAATTCCTGCATATTTTTACTTATTACCAATTACTCAAAGTAATTAAGGGAGCTGTTTGAAGCCCTTCATCAAAGTATATACTTACCTGATGATGATGATAATGATAATGATGATGATGATGATAATAAGGGATGATGATAGTGATGATGGTGATGATTAAGTTGTTTTATTTATTTATTTAGCAATAAATGTTTTGGACTGGGCACTAAGGCCAATTTATTTAACTTAAATCAGTCCAAAGCATCATTTTATAGTGTTACAAGATTTTTGTGATTTTAAAAGGAAAATATTGCAGCTTTAATGCATATGCTGCATTCACTATCTTTAACAACTTCAAATTAATGAATCAGATTAAAATAAGTGCCATCTGGATTTTGATTAAACTTGTAATTTTTTCAGCAGTATTAGAACTGCAAAGAGTTTGTGATGTAAATGTACTTTGGGATCATTTCTACAGCTTCAAAGTATGATAACAATGACAGTGATGAATAGATCCAGAGCTATTTTGTATTTGGTTTATTTCTCTAAATAAATGAATAGCAAAATAAGTAGATGGATTATTAAAGTGTAACTTTTCATGATGTCCTACAGTCTTTCCTGACAGGTAACTTAAGTCTTGAATTGCCCCTAAACATTAACAAAGTGCAGTTCTGCAGCCAGTGTTATTCTGTTGGTGTGTTAATGTGTTATTTCAGATTTAAACCAAGAAACAAATGTATCTGCAAAATCATCCATTTGAGTGTGGTGTTTCTAAATAATGCAATAAAACAGCTTCATTTTGACCTCTTAGAGAATTTGGTAAACTCTGACTGAAGGACGTGTGGAGTGAACACCTCTA
Source organism: Ostorhinchus cyanosoma (assembly GCA_029814465.1). Classification (NCBI taxonomy): domain Eukaryota; kingdom Metazoa; phylum Chordata; class Actinopteri; order Kurtiformes; family Apogonidae; genus Ostorhinchus; species Ostorhinchus cyanosoma. Next base: position 1,411,622 of record JAPTYQ010000008.1, read on the forward strand.
ACTCCAAAGGTTGAACTAACATTACTAAAAAATATGGTTCTGTGTCATAAGATGGGTCAAAACACATGATAGTGAGTTGAGCTGTTATCACAGGCCGATTCATATTTTTTTTTTTTTTTTTTTTTTTTTTACATATTTGTCAATTTTACACTAATTATCACCAGCACTTATATGTTTCATTTCAAATCAGTCATTTAGAAGTTAAAAATATAAGAACCTTTTTTAGACATACTATTATTAGACATACTTATTAGACATATTAGACATTATATCAAATTCTAACCCCACCTTTCCATGGTGGTAATATGTCCCACATTATTGCACAGGAACATGCTCTTTGCCCTGCATTTGGTGTGTTATGATTGAGCCCTTTCTAGATCTTTTAGATCAAAGGCTATGGCTTTTAAAGAATGAGTGTCTTTGTGATGGCTGCAAAGTTCCTCACCAAAGCCAATGTGTGTGGCAAATACTTAATTTTTCAGTATTATATCACAAACAGAGCCCTGAGAAAGGAAGTCAGCTGGCACCTGTGAAAACAAAAAGCGACCACATGCGCTAAGCTTCAATAAAGGAAATATGTCAATCTGGTCTCACTTTAGAACCCACATTGGTCCCAGGTCATCAAGTCATGAAACATTTAAGGCTTACAGAAAATGTAAATCAAGCAAAACAGCCTTTTTCAAGCACAGTCTCCATATATTTTTATTCTTGCATTCAGAACATTTTACTCTAATAATAAACTGAGGAAACATCCTATTTGGCTCCTGAGTCTTACAAACAAAAATAAAATGTACATCAGACCATGTGCAACTGTGTTTGCAAACAAAATATGTTAATCTCATAAAATTACCTGTTTTTTATGTTAGTTGTTCTGATTCTAAGTAATATTTGAATTTTGGTGGTTTCGTGTGTTCTCACTTCTCTCCACATCTCACACTGGACTTTCAATTGTCAGTGTGTGTGATTACAGATATTTTAAAAGTAGCCATGGGGAGACATAAAAAAACCACTGCACCACCACTGTTTGACTATTATACTGTATAGAATATATAATAATATTGTATGTTTTGAGTAAAACCACTTTGGGCTAAGATGTTAAGACCTTCTGTTTGTGTCCTATGTGATGTTACTTCTGAAAACATATATGAAGTGTCTATGGCTTCAGAACACAGACAGATCTGTGGTAATATTCAGCTCTTTTAAACACTTTCACTTATGCTTGAAGGACAGGGTGAAATGTACTACTTTGACAGCCTTTGTGGTGTTAAGACAGACAGAGATATAATGATGTTTTATGTCTCTACAAAAAATGTGTCAAATTAAAAGACACATTTGTAAAAATGGAAAAAGTCGCACGTCATTATTGTCATTAATCAAAAGGGACAAAAATATTTTTCTTGTGCCGTGGTCTGTCATACATATTTTCTTCCCCAAAAGGGGCCCACTAAAATTATACCTTTCTATTACAGCATTATGACTGGGTTATTCCCTGCAGATGCAAGTCATCACTGAAATGAGCTGTATTAGTCCTTGTTTTGTGCAGCCTTTCCTATTGGTTCTTACACTTTATGGACAAAAGTATAGGGACAAATTGAATTCAGGCACATACATTTATACATATTTGATTTTATGTACAATAATTACATACCTAGTCCCAGTTACATTTTATCTATCAAAATAAATAACATTGTCACAATCAACCATTTCATGACAAGAGGCAAACATATTTTATTCCAACTTGTATATATCACATCAATTTTGTTTACTTTGTCATCTAAAACACTTACAAAATGCTTCCGAGTTTAGTTTAATTTCATTTTTAATAAAAAAAAAAATGTTTTAAATCTTCTCCCTCCACAGTAGACATCTGGAATATTTGTCAAGTTTTGACAATAATCCAAACACAAATACTTCTGCTCTCACTCAGGATGAAAAGTTAACCATAAAACATAAAAAAATATTTACTTGATAATTATAGACATCTACCATGGCCATTTTTTATCATAATAAATATTTAAAAGTAACAGGAATGGGAAGCTGTAGGTGTGATGCATCTCGATATTTTCGTCTATACAGTATATTTCCTGGTAAAACCTGAATTTGCAGGAATCCTCAGCTCCTCTTGTTATAACTAAACCCCAGTCTTAAAGGAGTCATAATCACCTGCAGGTGTTGATGCTGCTATTACCCAACTGTGATTATGTTATTTGGCAAATCTTGGAATTCCTGCAGAAGTGCTGCATTTTTTCCATCATGTGCTGTTTTATGCAAGATGTGTTTGGTTCCAGTGCAACCGTAGCGGAAACAAGATTATTAGGTATGGAGGACTCTTAAAAAAAGTGAGTTTGTGATAAATCAGTGGAGAACAAACACTGACTGCTGCTGCGTCATTCCTCTTGCAGATGTTGGAGATCAGCACACAGCCAGTGGAGAGACACAGGTTTGTATAAATGGAAACACAGCAGCACGTAAATACACATCTATGAAGGGAAATTCCAAGACTGTGCTGTCAGAGTCAGAGAATAAACATTAAGTTTAAGGTCACAGCTACATCTAACTTGCAACTCTAGGAATAAATGAATCATATATCAAGTGACATGAAAATGTGTAAACTGAAAAATTTTTGTCAATGTCAATACAAATCCGATACTTAAAAGGGTTTTATGTAGTACTAATATTCCAAACTCTCAACAGCACGTTGAAGTCTGATACCAGAACACACTTAAGACCAAACCCACCAATGAATCAACACTATGTAGACTGTCTCACCGGAAATAAATACATTAATAGATAAATAAATAAATAAATAAAGTGTAAAATTCGTTGTTTACACACATCTATATTATATCATCAAGTTTTCTTCTTCAAACTAAAACTCATGACTGGTTATTTTGACAGCCTGTCAAAATAATACCATATCTTATCATCTGTATGTGCTGCATCAGCTGATAGTTTACATTATAGCTTTGTTAGCTTAGCTTTGTTTTAAGACAGAAAAGAACCACAGTAAAAGTACAAATCAGCTCCAATTTCTGAACAGTTTGTGTCATCAATAGTTGCACTAGTGATCTGTTTGGAATCGTCCAAGCAAGGCCAGAACTATCACAGTTTAGTCTGATCTGTGGATCAACAAACAGCAAACATAGCAAGGATAATAACATGTCATAATAACTTAATACATTCATAAGTCTCATAATCAAACTCACCAGTGTTGAAGAAATATTCAAATTCAGTGGTGTTGAGTGGTGAAAACAACAGTGCTTCTAGCTTTTATCACTTTGTTACTTTCTTTGACTTTATAAGTTCTTACTTAGTGCTTCTCATCCCATCTGGTCATTTCTCGATGCTTTGGTCAAAGAGTCGTAGCATTAGCTTTCCTCACCATGGGACACTGGCAGATTAACTCATTACACCCTCTAGTGGTCACATAAATCTGTTTGACCATTGGTGTGGGCATTCTCAGTGCACACCGCTACAATCCAATATGCTGGCATCTTTGGCAGAACATCAGAGCTCTCTATTCTGAACACTATATTAATGATTTTAGGTTATTATTTAATTGATTTTTACAATTTGCTAATTATAAATACAACATATAGCCTCTTTAATGGAAAGACAATGAATCATTTCACTGATTAGAGCAAAAATACTTTAAAATCCTTACAATATCATAAGATGAGCATTTCATGCTTAGAATAATATTTCATACTTTAACTTATTTCTCTTTTTACCATGTGCTTATAATGTCTTGGCAGAAGATTCTAAATAAGTTGCAAATGTCGCATCAGTGATCAAAATGTCACACAATCACTAAACTGTGGCTTATCCTTTAAATGTGTGGGTTTGTGCATGAAGTTTAATGTGTTTTTATTTTTTTCCCATAGGCCTCAGAAGGTTCTCAAAGGAAGCAGAGTGCCTATGCCCCACCCACCATGAAAGGTAAACATCGGGCAGTTTTAAGCCTCGTGTCTGATTACAGCAAAAAAAAATGTGCACAATGTCCTAATAGTGAAAAGATGCTCTGTGCAAGGATAGGGTTAGAAACGAATGTCCCCTGTAGGGAAATGAATATGTGAAGGATTTAAATCTGGAAATGCTCTGCAATTTGTGTTAACAGCCAAACCTTTGTTAGAATGAATCACTTTAAATGTAACTTCGAGTGGAAAACTGGTGATAAGGGAAATACAATAAGGAAAGCTAATACACGTCACCAAACAGCAAATAACACCAGTAATAACAGTTTAAGCTGCTAAAGAAGACATGAAGCAGCTCAGAGGAGTGTTTATGTAAAGATGCAGAGCTTTGAGCACCTTTGACTGGTTTGATTTGATTTCACTAGCATTTGATGAAACTCAATACTTGACTTTAATGCAGACAGGAACAGAATATTTTGTTCTTCAGGAATTAGTTGGCTTCAAAGTCCTATCAGAGAATGACCAGACCAGCATAGTCTGTTCAGAAATATTTAGAGAGCTATGTGTTAAAGAATCTGTATTAAATTTATGGAGAGGCTCATTGTTCAAGAATTGTTCCCATGACAAAATTCTATGAAATTCTTAGACTTCTGTGATTTCCCCTTTTCTCTAAGCTGAGACAAGATCCTGGAAAAGGCAAATATTATTTGCTGGGTTCCTTAAACACTGAAGCTCTTAAGGGGAAAAATCCTTCACGCTTTAGAGTTTAACAGAGTAGAAAGACAAAGAGATAGAAGCAAATATTCTTCAGTGAATGACAGTAAGTTAATGAAATGCCATATATTAGATTGTGCAGTGATAATCTTTTTTTAATTTCATTAGAGATATACTCACATTTCACTCCAGAACAATCATCCATAAAATGCCAGCAATGACAATGATCACATGTAGAAAAATGCAAAAGTGGTGATGAGGTGTGTGTCAACAGAGCGAACACAAAGCACTTCCACTGTTTTAGAATGTGATCACTTCTCACAACTTCACAGGTTTGTATCATTAATGTCAGTCATATCAAAGAGATCAAGTACAAAAGTTACCAACATGGTATAAAAGTAGAGGCAAATAAATCTAAATAACTACAGAATATACTGTGACACCAGCTGAAGAAACAGAGTGGAAACTGCTTATGACAACCTATTAAACCAAATAGAGTCATTTTCATCTGGAAATTAGCTTTTTAAAAGTAGAGGACATCTAGTTACATGTAAAACTGAAGGAGTATCTAGACTTCACATCATTGAGCAGATTTGTGTGTCTTTAAACTATTTTCTGAATACTGTAATAAAACAAATACAAAATTATGCCCAAAAAAGAATAAAAAAGTTTATTGGACAATAACTAAAAAAACAAAACAAAAAACATCTCATCAAAGTCCACACCTGAGGGAACACTCTGGATTAACCAATGTTTTTCTCTTGCATTTCAGGTCCTCTTTCCCCTTCAGATCACTTTTTTAATAACCAATTTTTAGTATTCTTACTTAACATTAGTATATAAGATCATTTCTCAGGATGTTTCCTATCATACATCTTATTATGTCTGGGGAGCTTTAGCCATTAAAACAAGCTGTGCGTCTAATTTCTGTACTGTTTGAAATCATAAATACACAAGAAATGTGACAACCTATGAATCCTACCTTTATCCAGCCATCCTTCAAGAAGCTATTTGCAATACTTCTACTTCAATGAAATTGTGAAAAATGTCAACACCATGTTAACACCATGTAAAAGACATAATTTATTTGGATGTCTACTCCTGTTACCATACTAATCATCTGTTGTAATACCACTTTATAACACTAGAGTGAGTAGTGAGTCACTGTCAGAAGCATAAAGGATAAGTAGCTCTACTAGGGTATGATTGCATTTTAATGTTTTTATCTGCAGCTGTGCGTTACTCATTAGTTGCTACTAATAAACTACAAATACCATTAGCATGTTGACACACACTAACAGGATCTCACTTTAACACACTACACCTTGATGAAGGTTGACAAAATATAAAGACAGTCAGTTCATGTCATGAAGTGTACAACATCAGCCAATTGACACTGGACACCAACAGCTACATCTTTGTGGTAAAATGCTACCCCCTCTGTTAATAGTTCAAACGACCAAAAGCATCTGCTGATCTAAAATGTATAATAAATACCTGTTGATCCACTAATCCTGTCAATACATGTACATAATTCAGGTAAAATGCGGTTTGTCATCTTTTCATGGTCATTAGATATGGCCCATTTGGATGTTCAGACTCTCTGTAGTAAACGTGGAAAACAGAGACCCCTTTTTCTATGTTGCTGAAAAAGACACTTTTTCTACATTTGTCTGTATGTGTATTTTTGTATAATAACCCTCAACTTTAACCAGAGTTTGTATGAACATACACATGATCTGTGAGGTAAATACAAGGAAATACATGATTTACACTGAACAAAAGCTACTGAGGATAACATTAGAATAAATAGTGATGAATCACTTAAAAAAGATTAAATAGAGAAAAAAAAATCATATAGGAACTGTAAAGTTGCACTGGGTCTTTGTGGGTTAAATGTTACAGATATAACCTTAAAATGAGAATAATTACATATTTGACTCTGTGACTGAGTTTGACCTTGTACATATCTATTGTCTAATTTCAGACATTTGGCTGGTTTGGTTCAGCTGTGTACACATCTGTCCACCTCCTCAGTTTCACATTATTTTTCTGTTTCTTTAAGGGTCAAAGCTGTGTGTTTTGTTTGACTACATGCTTGTTTGTCTTCTGTTGTCATTTCTGCCTTTCCCTCTGTTTTCGTGGTTGTCACTGTTCAGAGGTAATACGAGAAGAACACTAGAAAAGCACTCGGAGAGCGCAGACTTCCACCAAGCGCAACAAATTAAGACAATTTTTGGCCCCATTTACCACAATGTTACCGAAAATTTCAAAGTGATCCAGAATCAAGGATTTCTTCCGGATCACCCCCAAAAACTAATCGATTCCTTTTGCCATATCAAACTATCGATGAAATTTTCATAAAAATCTGTCCATAACTTTTTGAGTTATGTTGCTAACTAATGAACGGACAAACAGACAAACAAACAAACAAACAAACAGACAAACTCAGGCAAAAACATAACCTCCTTGGCGGAAGTAATAATTGTGGTGGTTTCTTCTTAAAGTTTGTCTGAGGCCTCATGACTTCTTCTTCCAGTTTGACAGAACCATTACTGAACAAAACATCATAATTTCTGGAGCTTAGAGGGTTCTGAATTGATCAGTAGCATGAATAAAATAACTAAAAAGGGCAAAACGAAGCACACTATTTTATCTCTGAACAGCATCATCGGTAATTCACAGATGAAAATTTTAGTTCAGATGCACCGTATGTTTTGATGATCTATCCAAAGAATATCTGCCTGCTGGCTGACATCCCTAGAATATTTTGTTGATGTCATTTTGTGCTGAATAATTTATAAAACTACCGCAGAGCTACAACTTAGAGATGAGCCCTTAAAGGCGGTGCTGACACTGGATTTCTGTTTAGTGCAACAATTAAAAAGATTAAATATGAAAGGACCTCAAGTCTGGTGCAGCAAAAATGTAAAGTTTCTCTGTGTGTGACTGACTTTGCTTTAAAGCATTTAGGAATAAACCAATGACATCTATGAGGCTCTGTAGGACCCTATCTGTGTGTGCAGCCATGACTTGGTTCCAGGAAGTGGAGACAGTAAAAGCTTTTCTTTATTGATTCTGTCAGAGAGTGTGTGTTAATGTTTGTGTGTTTTCACAGGCTGATTCCCTAATAGCCTTGGGTGTATATACTCATGTAACTGATTATGTTTATATAATGTAGGATGAATACAGTACAAAAAGTACATATTGAATATATTTCACCCTAAAACTGTGAGTTTTCAGCCTTTTATGACCTTTTTTTCAAATAATAAACACATCCCTAAACTCAAAAATCTTAGATCTTCTATGTAAAGACCACCACACTAAAATAAAAAAAAATAAAATGCAGTTCTAAAAATTGACTAACAGTTAAATAATAGTTAATTGATGTGTCTAGAAATAATTTGCTAAAGGTGTTCATCTTAACCGAGGCATTATTTTTTAACTTGCTTTAATTCAATTCAGTTTTATTTGTAGAGGTCTATATCACATCAAGGTTGCCTCACAGGGCTTCACAGAATTAGTTGGATATGAAAACAAGAGTCAAATAAACAGTATCTTTATAGTTTATAAAGATGATATTATTCCAACACAATAAATACACCTTTAATGAAATGGGTCAGTTGTGAAATTCATACTTTCATTAAACATTTACTAATACAAGATAGTGCCTAAATTTATATGTGTAACCTTAACAAATCTCAAAACCTGATGATAGTAATTTTATTCTTTTTATTGTTATAGAGATATAACGCTTTAAATTCATTTCTTTTAATTGCATTATTGCTTATTCTAAGAGGGGAAATGCAGTTGGACAGAAAATGTAGGCATTATGTGATACAAGATGCCAGGGAAAGCTGCTGAGCAGGTTTTGGTTCTTCAGTGAGAATTAGTTTCACCCAGGAGTCATTCAGATCCTACAACTCTGTGGACAACAGTAGAATCCACTGTTGCTCAGTTTCTTTTCTGTTTACCACCCTGCCCGCTGAAGGGGAGGCATTGAGTATTGTTTTTGGTTCTATTTGTTTGTTACCACTCTAGCAGCAAAACCATTGGTTGAATTCATACCACAAGGTTAGGGTTGGGTTTATAGATTGCCAGTGACCCAGAATAGATGTGGTTACATTTTGGGAAAATTAGGTCAATGTTCAAATTTTTATGATTTTTTAAAATCTTTTTTCTTCTCCTATTTACTTATAAAGGGTGGAATTTCAAATGTCAATGAAAACATCAGTTTTGTTTCAATTTACTTCAAACTTGGCACATATATCGAGGTAATCAATATGCTGAAATCACCACACGCATAGACATGATGACATCACAGCTAGATCGATGCCAAAATAAACTACAATATGTGCGAGGGGTGGGGTTTGTTGTGCCTGGTACCACTTGTCTGGTCTTGTTTTTTTTTGTTTTTTTTTCATAACTGTATTCTTTGTGATACGTCTGTAGTGCAGCTTTCTCTCCACTAGAAGTGCTCTTCTGTCTTCAGAATTACAGCTGGGGATGGAGCAACAGCTTCTAGGGGCAGAGCTGTGTGAGACAGACAGCCAGTTGAGTCCAGTCACAGCACAGCTCTATGCTGCCTCCCTGTGGGCTAATCACAATGGGCCAGAGGAGGCCAATGGGAATGAGGCGGGTCTCCTCTTAGCCAATCAAGAGAGAGGACTGGCTGAACGCAACAGTTCAGGGGGTAAATGTTACATCTAAGTTGGCAGTATAATTACAATACCATATTTCCTCAAATGATGTCTGGGACTTTTTTAGCCTCAAGTGTAGAACATACCAGGTTTTGACTGGAAGTTGGCTTGTATTGGAGTTAGACAAACGTTTTAGTTCGTTTAAGTCTAATTTGTTCTGCTTTGTGCTACCGTTTACCACTGTCAGTGCTGTTAAAACCTACAGCCCCTTTTACACAGCACTTCTGCGACAGAAATATTTCGCCTTTATTCTGGAACGATGTCTATGTAAAATAAATGGTGGGATCATTTGGTCCCACCTTTGTTATGCCCCCGGAGGTAGTAACAGAGCTATGAAAGGTGCACTATGTAAAAGGAACACCTCTCATTCTGCAACCAAGGTGTGGCATTTTGATGACGGCAACTCTGGTGCCAGAGTGACAACGGGTGCATATGAAGGCACTGGCATGGATTTGTGCCACTGGTGCCACTGCAGCTATGCCAGGGTGTTGCAGCTACAGACCAGAATGCTGTGGCTTTGTGTCAGCTGAGTGTCAGCCCAGTTTCGTGCCACCTAGGTGCCGTTGCGGCTTCGAGCCATTTTCACCTCCAACGGCTGCTGCAGAACCCATGCCAGTGCCTTCACATGCACCCATTGTCTCTCCTGAACTGAGGGATTTTAAAAATTAGCGCGGGCCGTGTACAGCAAACAAGCATATCAACACAACCTGAAAGATGTTGAACTGGGGAGATCCGAAAGCTGTTGTCACTTCGGGTGGAGGACTCCATCCATACTAACATTTGTGGAATGGTGAAAGATGGACCAACTCTGGAGATTCATGCTCAGGGTATTTCCGATGCAGAAGTGATATGTCACACTATATGCTGCGTCACTGCCCCTTGTAATCCGGAAAGCAAGACTGACAATTCAAGACTGGTCATTACATTCATCAATTACCCTTTAAAAAGAAAAAAACAAAACACCCAATAACTGATTAAAACACACTGATAAGAAAGATGATTGCACCTGAAGAAACCAAACTAAAAAAACAAAAAAAAAATTGAAATTGTCTGGGAAAATGTTATTGGACGTATGTTTTTTTTTTAGAGTTAATACTTCCTGTATCAACCATGAATTTTGACATTAATTGGCTTGCAGTCTTTATTTGAGGAAATATGGTAAATCCTAATTGCATGTAATGTTTTATTTTTAATATATAGGAATAGTAAAATGAAATTTTACAGTCATTACTACTCCAGTCTCAGTAAGTGTCCACCCCTGCTGGAAGATCATGACGACAATCTTCAAAAACAGGAAATAAGATTGGATATCTGTTAAAAAGCAGCTTGTTTTCATCTTATTAGAAAAAGACAGTGCTTTTGTTTGGTCTTAAACACTAAACAGGACCATTACAACCAAGGGTCTTTACAGCCCATCAACAAAGGGCTGAAAATAGTTGAATTTCATTGATGGATGGATTGATTGATTAAATTTTATCACATGAACCTCAACACTGGGTATTTTTAGACATTCAGCTTATTACTGACTCCCAGTTTAAAACAACAAACAAACAAAAAAAACTGTAATTGTCCTCTAATCTCCTCTTGTCTGACAGCCATTACAACCAATCGATATTCTAATTACTACAGTTATTTCATTTGCTCTTCGTCAAAAGAGGAGGAAAGTAGAGTTAATGTTAACATTTGTGTATTTTTTGTGGAAAAAGCATGAAATGAAGGCCTAAAAATGTATGAATTAATTAAGACAAACAGAAAAACACATGAATAAATGAAAACCCAATAAAAAAAAAATACTGCAAATACAGACACTGTCCACATTACGAAAGATTCATTACACATATCCATATTAACATTGTATGTGTAATGTGTGTTATTGTCTTAATGAAAAACTACTAACAATACTAACTCCTTCTCTCTCTTTTCTTCTCTCCTCTTTGGATTTTACTTACACTTTTACTCCACTTATTTGTTTCCTGTCTTCCTCCTCCACCCTCCCCCTCTTGTCTGTCCATCTTTCTCAGACTTGTCATGTGACCACAAAAAGGAAGCATCCAGCCCTGACTCCGTTTCCCGATAGCAATCTTTGGTCATGTTTAACTCTTTGTTCCTCAACTCTAAACAAGTTTTTGGTCCTCCTCCTCCTCCTCCTTCTTCTTCTTCCTCCTCTTCTTCTTCTTCTTCTCATCACACTGCTTTAACTTGTCCTTTACTATACTAACAAATACTGTAGGATTTCATTTTTCCTGCTTCTTTCATGCTCTGACACACACACATAGGGATTTTGGTTCAATGCACTGAGTAGATTATAGTTAAAACACTGAAGGTCATGTCGGTACAAGTTGTTGCCCCTGTAGAAATGGCTGTGAATAAAGATGTATTATATTCAAACATTTACTGAATGTCTGACTGTTGTTTATTGTCCTGGTCTGTATCTGATTAACTATGCAGATCGGTTTCTATTTTTTCAGTCTTTTGTGCATATTAATAGATTTGTACATATTGGAAACTGCAGAGAACAATATCCCTCAAATTATCATGTCTTTAATGAGCAGAGCCACACACTCACAGACCAACTTTCATGTGTTTTCTTTTATTGTTTCTGTAGTTTTTATTGTCTAAAATATAATTTTTTGGATGTCTGTCAAAAGCTATTAACAGGACTCCGGAATGTCAGAGACACAAAGCATGGGTTAGTTTTAGGCCTTGAATCTTAGGCCTTGTCCACACACAGATGAGAACAATCTATTCATTTTTCATTTTAAAAATGTTTTTTTATAAGCACAGCATTGTCTCAAGAAATGTGAGTCCCCACGAACCACTGAAAATGCTGTAATACATATGCCAGGCCTGTAAGTAGCACTGTAACACTGACTGAATTAAATAAACAGAAGACATGCAACACGAACATAAAGCTTGTGCAATATGTAAACAAACACAATGAAAAAAATGTCACTGTCGCTGTTAATGGGTTACATTCAGATAAAATACTAGTAACCAGTGTAAAATAATTTGTAGAAAAAATTTTATAAATATTCATAAATAAATATTACACATAATAAAATCTGCTATAAAAACTATACCAAGTTCAGTGTTACATTTTATTTTGCTGCATTGCAATGAGTATAGTATAAATATTGTACAGTTTAGCTCAAGTTCATATTATGGCTAAGATCCACTGAGCATGTTAAATTTTATTTCTAATATTGTATGTTATATATTGTGTATATTATGTGGTGTTTGATTTCTGATGTTTGTTCAGCATTGTGATTGCAGTTGGGGCTATGGTGTCATTGTTTCAGAAGAAATGTGTATGGCTTGTAAACAGGAAAATGCAAGGGTAGCATTTGGAGATTCGTTAACTCTGGGATCCGGTTACAAAAATGAGCATACTGAGAGTCCCAAAATGCCGGTTCTTTGTGGATGAATCACCCTTACAATAAATAGCTTCTGCGGATGTGCCTAAAGCTGTCTCTGTGTTGACAGCCCCTTAAAATAAAATAATGTTGTTTGAGTGTCATTGAAACAGAAATGTTACAACTGATGTGTTTGTTTGTTGAGCTAATGGACACACACACACACACACACACACACACACACACACACACACACACACACACACATATATATATATATATATATTTTTTTTTTTTTGTTTTGTTTTTTGTATTAACCTGTGTGTTACTCAGATTATACACTCATTCATCTTTGTCAGCATGTCAGTAATTCAGTAGCTGCACGTCTGAGATAAGCCACAGACTCACCTAATCCAGTCCTAATATCTTACTGAAGAATTCTGCCTAGGTGTCATAAACTAATATAATGCGACTCAAGCCTCACAAATTCAGATTTGAAGAAAAAGAGTGAGTGAGTTAAGCAAGAGCTTGTTTTCAGTTTACTTTACTTTATGCATGTGTTAATTATACGATATAAATGCTTGTGCTAATTTCCACTAGTATTTTGTGAAATGGATAGTTTTTGTAAGCTTTTTCAAAGAAAGACAGATTTTCACCAAATGTATGAGTATTCCTTTATTCAATTGCATTCAGATGAAACAGGTGCATCGTGATACTATTTGCTTGTTAATGGTTTTCACATTAACCCTGTATTTCTACATTGAGGCTGTTTTTCTACACTGAGGTAGATTAAGCATAAAAATGCTTAATGTCAGTGGCATTAACAATATAATAAATATAACATAATGACAGCATGTGAAGGTTACTCCTTATCACTGAAAAACACAACAAATGAGACATATAAGCCAAACAGGAAGCAGAGCATTGGGGCAACCATCAAGAGATTAAAACATTAATAGAACAAGATTAAAGAAAAAAAGTTATTTTTAGAAAGAACATCATGGTTTGTTTTGTGTGACATTTAGGCAGCAACAAATAGCATTATATGCTTGCCTTTGTCACATCTGTGTGACCCCACTGTTTGGAGATCACTATGTATTAACAGCTGAATTTTATGAGTTTATCAAAGTGGGTGTGATGTGCTCCCATCACACGGGGCTGAAAGTTAAAATATTCACAGATGGAATGTGCCGTTACACAACAAAGGGAAACACATGGAGACTGTCTGATGGCAACAGTTCCAAAATGTGAGATAATCTTCACGAAAAATCTTTGTCAGTATATCATACATGTGAACGTCTCTACTTTTAAGCCATCATTACCTGAACATGCAGGAACCCAACACACACTGCAGACTAGGAGCGGTGGGCTGAGCAATTGGTTTAAGTGCCTTGCTTAAGGGCAAGTCAGCCAAGAATTTCTCCACCAATGCTCTGAAAAGATCTGGTCACAAGCTGCTTTTCCAACTTTCTAGGTCACGTCTGCCCTGCCATAACCCATCTATCATGTAATATTACTTACAATATTATCTTGTGTATTTTTCCTCTAACGGTGTTTTTAATTTTTCTCAAGCTCAATCTTATTTTTCTCATCTTCTTTAGAGGCTTGTGGAGATTTCTGGTTTCTGTTGCTGCAGTGTTTAAGATACAGCAGGAAAAAAAATGACATTAAAATTTTGCTGTCAATAATTAATATTGGGATACTAATGTGACATTTCTATTTGCCAGCTTTGTTTTTTTCAGTTGGAAAAGATGTAAACACGTAACACAACACCATATTTATTCAAATATATATAAATGAGTTACATGTAAGGTTTCTGTTATGACTAGCTGCTACAACTACACTGTAAAAAAGAAAATCTTGAGATTATGTAAAATTTTAAAGCAGCCTTCGGCAGTAAAGAGTTTAAGTTTTCTCAACGAGGTTGCAGGTCACAATACCAAGTTAAATTATTCTGCTGTCCCAACAATGCATGGTATTTTCTGCTACAATTTTGACTAGGACAAAGCTGGATTTGAACCACTAACCTTTTGGTTATGGAACAACCTGCTCCACCGCCTGAGCCAAAGCCATGTATAAGAAATCCTCAAGAGAACTCCCTTGTTATTGTGAACACGTGCGGTAGCTGTCCAATTCCATTGTGTGGAAGTAAACATTTAACAATTTAAGATTTTAAATATGGCTGTGGTTCAGTTAGTACAGCAGGTCGTCCAATAACCAAAGGGTTGGCAGTTCCAATCCCAGCTCCGACTGTTCACATGTTTGTTGTGTCCATGAAAAACTCTGAAGACACTGAACCCTGAATGTCTCCCAGTTTAGGCCTGGTGGCTTTAGAAAACCCTGTGGGCACCATGCAGGTCTATGAAAGTCCAGTCCATTTACTGTTCACATTCAATGTTAAATCTACATGTCACTCTGTAAACATGTTTACAGTTTGATGTGTTCTTTAAGGCATTTTTCTGGCAACCACAGCTGCCAGTTTTTTTTTCTGTAAAAACAGGATTTTTTTCATAATGTAATAAATACAACCCAGTGAAAGGTCCCATTGTACGGAAATAATCAATATTATTTCCACTTCTCCTGTAAGAGGGCAGATGCCATGGCTGGTCAGTCTACAGTAAGTATATAAGATAAGTACTGCATATGCAATGCTCCTAATATTCAGATTGGCCTGGTGAAAATCCCTACACATCACTGACCCATTATATGCTGTGGCTCAAGAAAATCCCATTGTACACTGCAGTACATCTTTGATGTATTATGTGGATAAAATGTATTCAGCAGGTAGTGAGGAACCTGTTGTACTCTCAGCACTTGAGTGACCAAAATGTCATTGTTATTGAGTGTAATGTTTTATTTTCATTGAATTTTAGCTTTTCTTTCATAATGATTTTTTATGTGATCAAGGTGGTAATTACATTTAACTGCAGGATAAGCAGAAGTGAATAAGGAATTCTATAGGCTTTAAAGTAAATAATATGCTGATGTCAAACAATAAAAGAAAAGTACATATAGCTTTCGGGAAGTGCTTGTCAAATAAGGGAAAAGGATAGTATATGACTTAATAAAGATAAATACACAGGGTGAATTGTGTCACATGTTTTATGGACACTGGTTTGGACCAGATGTACCTATGATGCTATAATTCAAGCTCTGTGTGTTTGTGTAGGTAAGCTGGAAACTCCAGTACCTGAAGAGGACGAAGAAGCCAATTCTCAGGGGGACTGAACATGGGGAAAACATTACCAGCGGCCAATTCATCCCTGATATTCTGGACAAACCACGGCAGACTCTGGCATCCATCCAAAGTCTAGCAGCTACACAACAGGACATTGATTCTCCACTCATGGAGGAGTCTACTTCCGTACAGATCATTAAGACACTGGGGTCAGCAGTAAACATTTTAATGGGATAGCATTGCAATGTGTTGAACCAAATTCCTTGAATCAGTTGCCCACTCTCTGGAAACAACAGTCACTTTAATTTAACAGCCTCTTCTGTATTTCATCATTGAATATTTATCAGAATTGTTAAAAACATTTAGGCAAATGTATATTGTTGAAGAAATTCTGTAATTTTAACAAAAGCAGCGTAAGCATCATGAATCTCCACAGTCAACATGGTGATATTTGGGGTAGAAAACATACAGAATAACTTGTTAAATAGCTGTAAACTAACAAACATCATCATATTTTATTTTGCTGTTTCAACCTTAACACACAGATAAAACTGTAAGCTAATTGTGGCTAACTTGGATCAACCAAATGCATAATTGTGTTGACTTATTATTACCTTAAACAAATTATAAATAGCTATTAGTTTCTTGTTTAAGTCTTATTCATTGCACCTTGTGAAAACTGTAAAAATAGTCAAATTAAATGGAAGTTAAGCTAGCATTAGTTAACTTAACTTCCTCATAGTATCTGTTACAAAGACAAAACTAGGTAACTAATGGTACTTTTCCACTAGTGCTATCAGCTCAACTCACCTCAACTTGGCATAGCTTTTTTTTGTTGTTGATTCCATTTCCACTGTGGGAGGGGACCATCAGGTGCTATCAGATCATACTTCTAGTTTTATCTTTGCAGACGAGCCAAAGCAACACTTAAAATGACATAAAATCCAGATCACAGATTGAGGGACACTCGACCAAGGTAGCAGGAAATCTCTGAAAACATCTAAGCACATTTTCAACCAGGCTCTATCTGGATAAATGGCACGTTTATACAACTAGATTCTTACTTGAAAAAAAATCTTGCCCTCTGTCACAATTTTAAGTTACACTTTTAAGTTTCCTCCCTCTCCTCCATTGTTACCTCATTCTACTAGACATAGTATTGTGTAGTATTAGTTTTGATGACTTCATTACAATGGGACCTGTCAGTGTGTTGGATAAGTCAATAAGTGAACAATCAGTTCCTTATGTCATTCATTCTGTTGCTGATAACACATCAGCTTTGAGGACTAAATGGTCACTTGCTGTCTAATAAATCCAACCCAGTGATAGGTCCAATCATACGGAAATAATCAATATTATTAGCCCTTCTCCTGCCAGTCTGTAGATGTTATGGCTGATCAGTGTGACTGCAGGTGTCTAATACCTTTTACTGGTGCCACATCTGAGCCTAGTTACAGGTTGAGGTGAGTTATACTTGATACCTTTAGTGGAAAAGTGTCTTGACTTTGTTGCTACAATCAGCATTGTCAAAAGTAAAACTGGTTTTACAACAGAAGTACTTCACTCAAGACTGATCATTTGTGAATTAGCATGAGGATTACCACAGCTTTGTATCCCTCCCCAAATTCTCAAAATGTTAAAGCAACACCACGTAACTTTTGCCCGTGGGGGGGCCCCTAAAGTATAAAAACGGTATTGTTTGTAACAACTGTCGTAAAATTTGTCAAGCTTTTGTTATCAAGCCATTGATGCCGGAAAACTTCCTGAGGCGTACAGGAGACATACTGATAGAAATAAAGTCACCCAATATAAAGTTTGTAGCCTTCGGTGAGGTAATCTGCAATCTCTGTACAACATCAAATAAAGTGCAGGAGGTAGAATTGGCATTTGGTTTTGCAAAGTGTAAGTAAAACTTAAGTCATGAATTCCTCGAAGTCTTTCGCTGTTGTGAAGCTCATTTACCTTTTCCCTACATCCTGAAACTTGGTAAAAACAATGATACTGACAAAAGTTCAATGTCTGGTGTTCAGATTTGTTCTCTGATGATAACAGAGCTGCAGTATCATTCATTAACATACAGACATACCCCACCTCCCTGTGTTTTACCCATTACTTTTAGTATTGAGGTTCAGTTCGGTCCTGAAGCCATTAATGGCAAAATCGGAGTTGTGGTCCTATTCGGTTAGCCATGTCTCAGTGAACGCTGTGGCACAACAGTCCTTAAAATCCTTTTGGAAGTGAACGTTCCCCTGGACTCGTCTCCTTTATTCCTTAAAAAAGGAACATAAAAGCTCAAAAGCTGAGGCGTCAAACTCCTTGCTGCTGGTCACTGCATGCGCATGCACCAGTCAGTTCCATATCAGTGATGTATGCCGTGAAGCAGTTCAATTTTGTAGTTCTTTTTGTGTAGGGGTACATACCCGAATCCAGAAGTTGCATAGTGCCAGTGCAGGCAAGACAGATGCTCTGGAATGATGACAAAAGTGTAATTGAACCTATTGTGAGTTGTTGTACCACCAAAATGACCTTGAAAATAGAGTTTGAAGGCTGAAAAAGTCCGTTGTGTTGCTTTATTTGTGAGAAAGATAATCATAGTGCAAAAACTATATCTCAATCATGTGACGAGTAGCCTATTTTTGTTAAGGTGGCAGTTTACAATTTACCAGCACTGTAGAGATATTTAATTGTATATGTTCTGTCAAGGAGCTCAGTGTAAATAATATCCTATGTGATAGCAGTGCTAGTAGATCTGCCACCAGATGTCTGATGTTTTAGTTTTTTCCATCAGGAAAAGCACATTTGTTATTGATAATATTATTGATGACTGTGGTCCATCAGACTTCTCCAGAGACACTGGACAAAAGAAAAACCTGTTACAGTCTCACAACTGCCATTTTCCTCTGATGTCACACTCACAGTGTGAATCTCAGTATGAACTTCACATCCTGAACATGATATCAGAGGAAACATCCATGTGGCCTACCCAACTATTTTTAAAGTCATTCATACTTCAATATTTCATACCTTCACAGGTCAAATGTCTATGCTGAAAAAAGTCCATTGTCACTATAAATGGCTTCCATGTCAATATGGTCAGTGTTACTGTTTCTTACACCCCTGCAAGTTACAGTCATTTCGGCGCAGTGGATAATGTCAGAGATATCAAACTATTTACCGTTAAAACAGTGGAATTTACAAAACACACTTTTTTCCCTTTTGGGGAGTTGTACTGCTCTACTGAAATACTGCAACTATGCAAATTTTGACTGGTTTTTAAATAAACTGGATGTGGTCTGATTCTTTTTTATATGCTTTTATTGGGGGTTTCTTCATAACATTAATATAAATACACTTCATGGGTATTTCCAGGAGCATGCTGTTAGTGGCTGTTAGTGACAGCTCAGAGCTTCCCTCTTGTGGATGAAGCCTTTAGCTACAGGGCTTTTTTCCTGTCCCAACACTGTAGATTCTTATCAGATGTAATCTTCACTGTAGACTATTTCCAGAATCAGGGCATGAGGGCTTTCATGGAGACCTGTGCAGGTATTTCTGTTTTGTATTACTATACCTTCATTGTCATGTTTTGGTCTGGTCAGGATGTTGTAGAATAAGGTCAGGCTGAATTCTACCGCATAAAAAATGGTGTTTTACAAACAAATATTCAAACTCATATGTTAAAGGCACTATTTTCTACTTTCAAATATGAGAAAAAAAAACTTCATTTAGAATGGATTAGACTAGTGGATTCTGCTAGATGTTGCCTCCTTCTGCACTTTCCACAGACAGCTTTTCTGCACTTTAAATTTTAGAGGCTAGATTTACTAACACTTTGCACCATTGCAAATCCTCATTATCCATTAAAAAGTACTGTTGATATTCACTAAATGATGCAGCAGTAAATCTTTGTATTTAGTCTTAAGACAGGCCTGTAAATGTATTTATAGTTCTTTTACTGTCACAAAACAAAGTCTGGGGAAGAGACAATTTAAATGAGGAGCTCAACATGCTTTAAGTATTCAAATGTCAATTGACTGCTAGTTGTGCTATTATGTAACACAGAAAAAATGTTCACCCATTTGCACATGGTATGACTGTGACATTTATATACAAAGGAGGTGACGCTGAGAACAGAGAACCAGAGGTAGAAGACAATTTAATTCACAAATATTAATTTATTTGGAATGACAGAGGACGGCCACATCAGAACAGATAAATGACAAAATAATTTCCACCTGCATTATTCCTCATTTGAAATCATAGTTGCTAAGTGTGCACTGATGCAGAATATGTATAATGTTACTGATTAGAAGAATTGCCCAGGAGGGTGAACAATGCAGAGGCATGTTCCTGTCATGTCAGAAAATTAAAAAAAAAAAAAAAAGATTAGCATCTTTTCACAGTAAGTTTCACATTATAAAACTTCACTGATCTTCAGTCAATCAGTATATTCAGGTTCAGCTGACCTGATTTCATAGACACATAACATTACTGAACCTCAGATCATATCACTGCCCCCACAGGCTTGTACTGTAGGCACTAGGCATGCTGGGTCATGCCCTCTCATTCTGGACTATATATA
>JAPTYQ010000008.1:1433213-1444424 GCA_029814465.1 Ostorhinchus cyanosoma
AGTCACATATCAGCGTAGCTTAACTTACATCTCAGCTGATTTCATTGAAGATAAGCTTGAGTTACCATTTTTATCCAACACCACATAAATGTTTCTCACTAGTGTCAAACTTACTTTGCGAATTGAATCAAATGACTATAGAGTTTAATTTTTATTATATAGAGCAAACACAGTGTGGTCATTGCATGTACCAGCAGACTGGTCATAAAGTTGGTTCTTTTATTCTGTGCATGTTTCAGTTTTGCGCTCTTTGGGGTACCTCTGCTGATATTTGTTGGTACAGCTACTAGACCGTGAAGGTCATTTCATCACTGCTGCAGATGTCATATTGTTAAAGTGTAATTTGTCCACATGCATTTTATACATTTATATTGTTGGCAATAAATAATCAATTTTGGATATGCACAGTGCACCAACAGGTCATTTTTGATCAGCTCACTGTGAAGTCTAATAATTCACAGGGAAAAGGTTCATGGTAATATTGAAGTTTAAAAAGGACTACAAGTTTGTAGAACTGCATGGTAACCAAATTTGAATACAAAATGTGCATTTGATGGTGAAATCTTAAGGTGGCCCTTATGTGAAATACACATCAAGTATTTAACCTTAGGTTCAAAATACTAAATATGCTTGTCATCTCTGTTCTATTTTTCTCACATATTTTATCAAAACAGGACTTACCGGTGTTTACCACATCACAGCTTAGGTCTGACACAGCCCTAAAGTTTATTTTATTCATGTCATTTAAGTTACACGGTGGAATCAAATACAAAAAAAGAAGTTAGAAAGAAAACCATTCCACAATGAGTGGCTGAATGTTTCCAGGGATCTGTCCCAACAGGCCTATCATGCATATACTAACTTACACAGTAGTAGACGTGTCATCTACTGTCAATGCTTTATTTGCTAGATTGTAGTATCCTCCTGCTACATGTAAATGCAACTCCTCTACTTATTAAGTTTTTTTCTCTGCTAACAGTACAATGCTGAGTAGTATGCAGTATGAGCTTTCAGACAGAGTCCTGGTGTTAAGAGTTATACTAGTTCAGCAGAGGGCTGGCATTAGATCATGGTTTATGTGTCTCTATACGTAGCCCTTGCAATGCCTTAAATAAAGAAGAAAAAAAGGTTGGACTGCATTTTCTAAAACTCTGCCTGGAGTCTGTCCTAAGTTAAAAAAAATGGAAAATCCAGTGGCTTCCCCAGTAACTGCAGATTTAAACCAAATATAATCCCCCTTAAAACTGTAGACATTTCTTCTCTTTTCACTTGTAGCTCTAAGTTTTCAGGCTCTCCCCAGACTTTGTGTTGAGACTCATTAGGAAATGACTGTTTTCATCTGGTGACCAGTTTCCTCTGATAGCTCGCCTAGGACAGGAAGGGTTCACGTCATGTTAAAACAAGGAACATGACAAACTGTTTTATCACTGCTTACCAATTCATTAACAACTGAAAAAACAATGGATATTGAAAATCTACAAACCCATTGGCACATTAAATAACACATTCTGTAACCATTTGGTAGTGTCAGACAACATGCGTTAATTTTCAACCACTTTTTAGCCAATACTACCATAAATTCTTAATGGGCATCTACTTATCAATTCAAGTCTTAAAGTTAAACCCATTGAATGTAATCAAATCCGAGTATGAATTCAAGTCTTGCAGTCTTTTCACTCCACAAATTTTCTTCACTTCTGCAATTTTGTGACATAACTGGAATGGATATTTCTGTATAGAGTACAAACCACTTAGCCAAGCAAAAATGCAACAAAACATATATTTCTTTATTCATTTACACCCCTGTTGTTGCTACATGTAACATAGTAATGGTTAAATAATGCTGGCAAAGAACTTATGGAATGCTAACATTAACAAGTCTTTCACAAAAATGTTCATAAATCAGGTGAAAAGACAGGAAGACACTTAAATTTACACCGAGAGTTTGATCCCATCCACTGTGTTTTGCTTCAAGGCTTAGGTAAATATAGAAGTATATACTTAATCAATTTATGCCCCCCATATGATATAATTTCTGTGTCAGACAGTAATGTGAGCTAGGGAGAGGCTGAATGTTAATGTTGCGTCTGAAATATGTTGTTTTACTCTGAAATATGACCAGATGTCGATCTAGATTTTCACTGTCCATTGTTTTTTTAGTTGCTAATCAATAATGTGGACATGACGACTCTCTGTATTTATATAACTTTAACACAGTGATAGACATTATCCTGTGTATTGTATTTCCCCTTCTAAGCATGATGTCAGAGAAAAATGGCAGCTGACTAAATTCGGTCTATTTGTTAAATCGTTCTATTTAAGACCAAGCTCTTCTAGTCACAGAATGTAGACGGTGATAAGATGGACTGTTGACTCTCCAGCTGCTTCAGTAAGGCCTGATGTAAAAAATAAAAATAAAAATGAAGACAATAAGGAAAAAAGTGCTGAAAACAAGCAAAACTGACCTCAATACAAGCTGGAAAGTTGCACTTCATCATATAAAAAGCACAATATACTGGCTTGATCGGTTTACTTTACAAGACTGGAGAAAAACAGCAGCACCTACAGGACCTTTAATTGACTGAAGAACTAAAACTCGAGCTGAAGTGTTTTCAGGTGTAGTTAAGATTTCTTTTTAAAAGTTGTTCCCACTTTAGAGGGTTTTCCTTTCTCTTAAGAGAGCTGCCAAAGAGTCAGACAAATCATTTTTCAGGAATTGTCCAAATCCATCCAAACATTTAAAACGGTGTTTCACCCTTTAATACCCAAACACTCCACTTCTAAGCCCTGATACACAATATTTTTGTTTTTAGTGTCAATACATTTGGCAAATCATCATCATTGTCGTCATAAAAATAACAAAACATAAACATTAAAAACAGACGATTTCAGTTCACATCAAAGCAGAATACAGATATTATATCTTTACCCACAAAAAGTTCATGTTACGACTAGCTAGAAAAAAAGAAAGAAAACATCACCATGTTATACAAGTGTGTGTTTGTGTGGCTTCACTATGAAATGTTGCAACATTAGTGTGTATGTAGTTATATATCTGCTTGGGATGTCTGTTACTGTGTGTATATATGCGTAAACGTACATTAACAAGCAACACGTCTTTCAGTATCAACACAGGAATCGTCAGCCACCGTCCTCAGTGAAATCAAAAACCCACATCACATCATTTGCATTCCCAAAGAAATTCATCCAAATCCATCACCACATACAAGTTGTCAGCTGGCCACTAAAAATCTCAAATCTTTCATCAAAAGAACAAAAAAAAAAGGAAAAAGAATATTTTAGTGTCAACTATATATATACTATATATTTATATTTTTGTTCTTTTATACCAACCAAACATATGGTATATTATGTGTTGCTATGGTTATGGTCCCTGGCAACATCATGAAAAAGTACAATGATTTAAATAAAGACACTGATCCCCCAACATCATCCAGCTAATGTGTGTGTTTCTGTACAGACTGTTCACGTTTGTCTAATTTCAGTGTTTTTTTTTGGTTGTCTTTGAGCATGGAATTTTTGTATTCTGTATTTTTTTAGGCGTTCAGTGTGTTTGTTCAGTTTGAATGCTACGTGTTGAGTGTGTTACAGTTGTGTGCATCAGTATGTTGAGGCTTTGTAGGCATAGTTTTAGTGTATTAACTTTGTATTTAGTGTACGCTGTTAGTGTGTATTCGTGTCTATGTACGAGCAACGGCGCTCTTGATGGTAAACAGACTTGGCCTCGTGTTACTGCGTGTATGTTTAGGCGTTAGCGCTGATGCTCTGTTTATAGACAGCGTGGTAGGCGTTTCGCAGCAGGACGTATGGGAAACAAGACTCCAGCAGGTCCATGGTCAGGAAGGGAGACTCTTGCACAATCTGGAACAAAGGGCACAGATGTGTTTATAGTATTATAATATATATTATAAAGTATTATAATAATATTCTCAGTAGAAGTACAAACACCACCACAAGAATACAAATACTTCTTTACTGTGGTAAAAGTATATAAGTACGAGCAGTAAAATGTACTCAAAATAAATAGGCCTTTAATAGACCTCAAATCATATTAAAGTAATGTGAAGACTGGTACACAATTCTAACAAAAAAACAAACAAACAAAAAAAAACAATAGACTGAAAAGTGATGTGCACATTAGAGAGAAGTTCACATTCAATATTTTCAAAGTCTGCTACAAAGCTCGAAACATTATGGTGCATTTCTCCAAGATCTTGTTTTAATCTGGCTACTTTATTTTCTTTTTGTTGAATAAGACCTCAGACTGAACTGAAGCAAAATAATAATAATTAATATTAAACAAAATGCACAAAATTGTGTCATTTTCATCGTCATTACATCTTTTACGTCCTTTCCTTCTCAGTGCAACTTTTACATCGTTTTCATCTTGTTTTGTCTTTGGCGTTAACATCTTATTTCATGTCTTTCTCATATTGTTATTTTTAACATTATCACCTGGTTCGCGTTTTATGTCATTAGTATCTTGTTTCTTAGCTCTTATTCATCTCATCACGTGACATAATATTCAGTGATGGATACGTGAAATACTTGACTTTTCTATGCGTTATTGTCTCATCCGTTTGGATCAAAAATGGTCTTGATGATCAGAAAGTTCATAGTTATACCTAATAATAATACAACTATTAATAATAATACCACTATTATTAATAATATTATAGATAGATAGATAGATAGATAGATAGATAGATTAAAATGTAAGAAGTATAATGTACAGATATTTATCTTAAAATACAGGAAATGAAAGGAAAAAAAGTTGTAATTTGCTTTTGTAACTGGTTACTCCCTGCTTTGTCAAGACATTTTTACTCTTTATTGTGAGTCCTGTTAGACAAAAAAGTAAGGGGAGAGAGTTTGGACGACATGCTGGGTAAAATGACTGTTCAAGCTGTTTGTAAGAGTAAATAAAGCTGATAAATAATCAAAATCTGAATGTGAATTTGACAAAATAGCACTGTTTCTGAATCTAAATGAACATCAATGTTGGACTTTGGTAAAAGTGGCAAACACCTCTGTTTACACATAGTTATTAAATAGAAATGCAATGTGTCGATATATTTCTTCCTCACCATGTCCAGCAGCAGGTAGACAGATTCTCTGTTACGTGTTGTCATTTTGTCCGTCTCCTGTCCAATCTTCAGCAGACTAGATGAGGCCAGCTACATACATGAACAAAAAACAAAACATGTTTTTTCATTTAGTCTTAAGCTAAGCCATAAACATCAGCAGAATTAAATTCAAATATTTTTTTTCCTCCAAATAACTACTTCTTATGCAAATGTATTCAAAAAGATGCAACAAGATTATATAAGCAGCGGTAACTCTGACAAATCATGGCTGGCATTTCTTTGCTACTTCCCCCAAGAGGGCATTTGTGCATTATCTTTTACCCAGTGGGTTTTTTAAGCAGATACTATGGTGAAAGAGTGAAGGGAAGACCTTTAAAACTGGAACAAGACCTTTGAATTGTTTTCGATGATACAGTACTCTTCAGATAAATAGACTATTGTGGTTGCCACACTACTGCCGTCCTTTACTTTTTTGAAGGTAAAACATTATATAGGTCAGTGTGGAAGCTTTGATATTTTGTTCAGGCCTAAAAACAAAAGGGGGTGGAAATGCAACCAATAGAGTAGAGTGACCAGATCCAAACCAATCGAATGTGGGGCAATGAATGTGTTTGAGACAGTATGGAACTAAAAGCTAAAAGGTAAATTAAAGTTTGGATCTATTGCTTTTTTAACTAAAATTTTGTTTATTTTTATTTTAATGGTTTATTTACCAGGGACACTGTACATTAATTCACATTACTGTAAATACACCAGAGTTAACACAATAACCATTTTCCATCTATGGCTATTTTTAACTGAAAGATAAACCTAAATCAAACTATGCTGATTACAGGCCAAGTCTATAACATCTGAAGGACATAACAAATACATTTTACTTGAATAACGAATTTTCCCAACCTTCCAGCCATCACCAGCCCAAACAAAAAGCAGCTATTATGAAAGGATCTTACTGCCAAGAACTCTTTGAGGCGGTCCTCTATGCTTCCCTTATGAATGGTGAAGAGAGCAGCAGCAATCTGGTTGATGGCTTTGGCCAGGCAGTGGATGTTGTTACAGTGGCCTGTAGGGGGCAGCAAACATACACCATTAAGAGCAACACCATAAGACATGAGAAAAATCAATTAACTCGGGTTTAATGTGTGACATGCGTGCAGTGGAGAAATCCTCTCATCTCAGGGAAGGAATACATTAAATGACAACATGTGGATTTTATTTTCACGCAGATAAGAGCCATTATCTGTGTGAGACACACATGAAAAGTATTTGAATTTCATATGTGTGGAATTGTTGAGTTCATGAAAAGGTTGATGTGTCTGCGGCGGCATCATGTATTGAGATGTGCTGTCTGAAAACCAATTGCGGGCCAATATGCAGTCTGCATACTAACAATGGGAGAGCCATTACAGCTCATTATCCTTTTCAAATGTCCCTTATTAACAATGGCGCCTTTCATTTCAAGGTTGTTAAGGGGCAGTGTCTTGATAATTCATCCTTGAGTGACCAGTCTCTAATACCATATCAATAGACTCTGTGTATCTGTATTTCACTAACACATCAAGAAGATCTAACTGAATAAAAACCAAATATGTTCAAACAAATGGGTTCAAAAGGTCCCGGCGTGTAAACCAACCTTCAAGAAAGACATAATGAGGATGATGACGCGCACATGAACTAATCAATCCAAGGCTACAGGGTCGGCCTCATTTACATGCAGCGCCTGTTCCATAGCATCAATGCAGTAAATTTATGTTCTCCGGTATGTAGTCTTTCTTCCTGCAGCGCTCTCTGGCTCTGCACTGTCGCCCTGCCTCAGCACACGGGGACTATTTTATTTTCATTTTACATTTTAAAGTTCAGGTCACTACAAGTACAGATGGGAAAAAGATTTATGAAGACATCTTAATGAAAATCTGATTTACCATTTGAGACAAACAATGCTGTGGATTCGACAGCTCTATTGTGTTCTCACTTCTCTGTATGTAAACAGAATTGAAATACAAGTCATTTTGAATTTCTTTTTTGTTGTTTTTTTTAGTGTTGTCAAAAACATTTGCAATTTATTTTAAACATATTTCCTAAAACAGCTTCTAGGCTCTTTATTGCTGTCAGCTCAAGAAGATACCCAGCCTTTATTTGAAGGAAGCTTCTATCAGTGGCATGTCTTTATTTCTAATCTCCTCTGTGTTCTAAGCAGAAATGCTGTATTTAGTGGGAAACCTTGTTTGGAGCAGTTCATATTTGTGATGCTTTTATTTGTTTGTGTTAACCTTGAAACTGGCCAATATTGTAAACCAAGCTTGTAATTTCTGCTTTTATTTTGAGGCAACAATATGGGAATTTGCTAATTTGTTTGGTTCGATAAACCAATTTTTAAATTTTTCCAAGTGTAAAAAACTTGTGACATTATTTTGAGTTCTGTGTGGAGTTTGAATGTTCTCCCCATGTCTGTGCGGGTTCCCTCTGGTTCTCATGCAAAGACTAGCAACTTAATACCTTAACTTAACCGATATAAGTTGCCAGTTGGTGTGAATGGGAGTGACTGGTTGTTCATTTGTACATGTCACCCCGTGACGTTCAGAGTGTACTCTGCCTTCACCTGTTGATAGCTGGGAAATGGACTAAATACCCCTGCAACCCTCTTGAGGACGAAGCAGATCAGAGAATGAGTCAGAGCTGAAACTATTAAGCCATTAATCGACTCAAATGAATCCCCTATTATGTTTCACACAGACACTTATTATGACACACACGATGCCAGGATCAACACAAAGTTGTATGTTAGTTCGATCTTAAGTTGTTAGTAAGTTAGATGAAAATTTGTTGAGGACTGCAGTGCACATATTGCTTGTAGA
Source organism: Ostorhinchus cyanosoma (assembly GCA_029814465.1). Classification (NCBI taxonomy): domain Eukaryota; kingdom Metazoa; phylum Chordata; class Actinopteri; order Kurtiformes; family Apogonidae; genus Ostorhinchus; species Ostorhinchus cyanosoma. The sequence continues at coordinate 1,441,177 of JAPTYQ010000008.1, forward strand.
TGCCATTTGATTTGTTTGTTTGTTGTTTATATATGTACATGTTTTTACAAATACTTTTGTTCAATTTAATGTTAATACATTATAATGCTGAATAACAGAACCTGAAGATAAAATGTTCCGTTAGCTAAATACAGACGTCTGGGTTGTAAATCTTTTTCTTCTTGACTTTAGTTTACAAATTGAATTACAGCAGGAAAGCAAGGACAGGTACAGAATGCAACAAAAGACACTGAAACCAATCAGTCATTGAACTTTTCTAATATATCTGCTTTAGGACACTTGTGGGCAGAAGGAAACAGGTAAAGGGATTAAATGGCTATCCAAAGTCAAACCCAGGAATCTTCATCATATTATCAGGTGTTTAGATATAGACAGACATGTCATCTTACCTTCAATGGCAGGGCTGTACTGTGACATCACGTTGCTGGCCAGTGTTGGCAAGGAGACAGCCACAAACACCATGAGCAGGCAAGCGATTTTGTACTCCTCCTCTGGGCTGATGTTTTCTGCACACAAACACACACACAGTGATGAGATTGGACTGAGTCAGTGTGTGCAGGAACGGGGTTGGGGTTGTGTTGGATGATGTGTGTACGTTAGCATATCTCACCGCTCTTTTGTGAGGACAGGGCGACCACCAGAGCTGGGTCGATCTCACAGGGTAAACCCGCTGCTGAGGACAGCTCATAGACATTCATGGCCACCTGTACAACAGACAGAAGAACAGGGAGAGAGAAAGTGCACATTTAAAGTTAGTTTACAGTTTGTCAATTAACCTTTCAGCATCCGGGCCAGCAAATCATGCACATTTGGCACTTCAAGCTATAAAAGTTCAAATTCGTTATCATAATTTGTGTTCCAAAATTCAAAAATTTTCAAATCATTTTTGCATGATTTTCAAAATTCTGATAGTCACTAAAATATGCACATTGTAAACAACAAACACTAGTAACCTTCACCAAAGTGAGTAAAAAAAATGTCCATTTACACATTTTAGCACTTAACATTTGACAAAAAAAAATCTATCCATCCATCTATAGATAGACATATTCCAATGTTGCTGTTAATCATTGACACGTTTTTTTGTATAAAAAAATGTGGTTAGTTTACATCACTAACATGGCATTAAAAGCTTAAAAAATATGACAGCGATTGAATATTTAGTATTTTTGTTTATGGCTTAAGTTGATGAAACACACACAAAAAAGTTAAAAAGTTCAAAACAAACCATATGAAAAACATTACTTTCATCCAACTCTTTTCAAGCCATATTTTCAGAGGTGCTATATTCTGCATTATAAGGTGAGACTGCTTCTTACCTTCATGTCTGTCTCTCTGGGGATGTGGTCCTTAAAATCCTCCACTGAACTAACCAGGAAAGGAATATGACAGGATAACACCTGTGCACAAAAACACAGAAAAACCGAGATTTAGTGTTGTTGCATGGAAGTAAATCTTGTAAATACACTGTGCATCATCTTTAAAATGGCTTTTTCCCCCCTGCAAGATACCAATATGTTCGTCTTACATCTCTCAAAGCTTCCTGAGCCAAGGAGCGGAAGGACAAGATAACCCCGATGATGGTCATTCTCTTCAAAACACTGTCCACAGCTACATAAAAAAAAAAAAAGCAATCATTACTTCAGTTCAGTAAATACATGCATGTTGAACTAATGTTTAGACACAGACACAGTTTGAATCAGCACATAATCATGAGACATTAGAATCAGAAGAAAGAGAATCCATTTTAAGGAAATAGATTAAGTTGACTTGAATAAATATCAGGCATGTTCAGGTCTGAGCTCAATCTACTTCAAATATGGAATTTCTTCAGTTTCTTTACAAGTGTATGTGTTGAAGAGACAGTGTTATTACATGTGAGTTTCTTGAAGAGGGCGGCCATGTGATCGGGTTTGTCGAAGCTCGTCCTCATCTGTGTCAGCACTTCCATGTTCTCCACAACCAGTTTCTATAAAACATAAAAGCTTAATGCGGATTTCTTTTCTTATACTCAAGGATTTTTAGAGATTTCCAGTTTTCCTTCCTTATCTGAATTACAGTGTCTAACCACAGCGGGGGTCATATACTGTAGCATCTGTAAAGACCTGATTTGTAAAATGTGACCCAACACTAAAAACTATGAATTGAACCTTATTGTCAGCATGGATGCAAGCAAATTGATGCTGTGCAGTGACTGTTTGTACCCCAAGAAAAGTAAGCCCATTTCAAATTTTGAATCAAAACCTTAAAATTAACTGACATGATCTAAAAATGAGCAGTTGTTAACAGTTAACCATGCTGCTAACAAAACAAATTAATATGGGGACAAACTTGGATCATGGTGTAAAGGTTAGAACGTACAACCATGAAAATGAACTACTAACATTGTAAAATGTATAATCGAACCAGACTCTAAATCAACAGCTGCAACAGCGAAATGAACCCAACACTGAGATAAAATGAGCTTTAATGTTAACGGCAACATTATTGTCTTTTATTGTTTATTTGTTAACTGTATTACTGGAAATAAGTGATATGACCAAGATGCTCTGTGTTATTGAGAATCTGAGTATCATAAAAATCACCATGGACCAGTTTCTTCAATAAATGCACAAATGTCTATTTTCTCAAAGGGGGGAAACAGCTTCAGGGCTTCAGCAAAAAACTAATGTAAGAATCAAAATAATAAATAAACAAGTGAAGAAGGAATCAGAGCTTACCAATACCTGTGTTCTGCTGAATAACTTTGCCCCTACTGCTCACTGATACCCTGCCTACCCAGAGATTAATTTTAAATTAAAGATAATTGTAAACTAAATTAAACCGAATGTCTTTTTGGGTAGTTCAGTCAAACCAAGACAAACATTATTTTGCCCACGTCTTAACTTTCAAAATGATTGCACTTGGTCTGCTGAACTGAGTGAATAGTCTTTGAAAAATCAGTTGGACAAAATTTTTAAGTTCATATTTTCAGAAAGCTGTAAGAAAAACAAAAAAAATCCAATAAGTCAAATTCAAAGTCAAATTCAGTTGTCAAACTGTGTACTGCACCTCCCCTAGTGGTAAAGGAAAAGAGTGTCAATTCTGAAAAGAGCTGGGTGAATAGTGCTTGAGAAACTGGATGGAAAAAAATCTCAGACAGACAGAAAAAATCCTGGTAATACTATGTAGATATACAGTGCATCCGGAAAGTATTCACAGCGCGTTACCTTTTCCACATTTTGTTATGTTACAGTCTTATACCAAAT
>JAPTYQ010000008.1:1444524-1459063 GCA_029814465.1 Ostorhinchus cyanosoma
TTTGGAATAAGGCTGTAACATAACAAAATGTGGAAAAAGTGAAACGCTGTGAATACTTTCCGGATGCACTGTATATACTAAAAGAAAAAAGTCAAAGGTTAAATAAAGGGTCTTATCACAGTGGGTGAAAGTCTGGTTTAAGAGAGCATGTATGCGTTTACCTTCAACTCAGCAACCTGCGATGAGATGTGCCACATCAGACTTTCACTGAGGAACTTCATACCATAGGGCCCCAACAGCTCAGACAGAGAACGCATCTCTGTGAAAAGACACACAAATCAAGTCCAAAGCAAACAGAGTGGGGTCCACTCTTGTCAGATTTATTCATTTTATCCTGAGACCGTGAGTATTCATGCATGTTTATACATCCGTGTGCTTGTACCCGAGATGTCCGAATATTCCTCAGCGTTGAAAGTCAGCTCATTTTCTGTGGGCAGGTTGACAAAGGCTTTCATGGCGGGGAAGTAGGCGATGTGTCCATTACTGACCTGACGCAGCAAAGTCTCCAAGTACCTGCAGTCAAACACAGTACATGTTAAAACCACAACAGAAAAAAAATTAAATTCATTTCATAATGAAGTTTGATTCTACACTATATAACAAGGTGACTAAAGCCAGTGAGAGCCTAATCAATACCATAACATGTTTTTCAAAATCACCTTTAATGGAATCTAAAAATAATCTCCATCAGCTACTGTGACAAAAAAAAAACAACTTAAATGTGCACTTAAGGGCTTAAAGGCAAAGTAGAACAGTCCTGCCATTTCCCAAGTAAACCCTGTTTGGTGATGAATGACAATATGAAAACTGATTGTTACGTCTGACACATGGGAAATGGAAAGGCTCTCTGCATTTCAGAAGCTGCACAATAACAGCAGCTGGATTTGTTATGTGCAGAATGCACTCAAAGGATTCCTGAAATACATTCACAGGGTTTTTCCTGCAGAGAAAATGGTGAAGCGGCCACCTCGGTCAAATGTATTGGAATCGACGCTTGAAAAGATGCAGCCAAAACAGCCAAAGAGGAATAAAAGATCTGCAATTGTCCACAAGTAATTTCCTCCTAAGAGCATCCGTTTGTTCATGGATGTATTGAGAGGATGCACAATGTGCTAAATCAATATATTTCCTCTCACCTACAATACAAATGTGTCTATCAGAAATCTCATATTTCAGGGTAAAAACGGATTGACTATTCACAAACAGTCCTTTTACTAATAGTGTTCTCTGTGTAATTTTACAATGTTTTGTAAAACACTTATAAAATTTAACCATTAAGCATTTCCCAGCATCAACAAGCAACAGCAGTGGAAGATTCACCTGTTTTTTCCACCACTGCTACACATCACCATTCAGAGCTAAACAATCTCTTCCACTGTACTTGCAAATTGGCAAACTTTTGACTTGTGTGTCTTCAGAGGTACACTTGAATATCTCCACTTCACCTGTTATCTTGTTTCCCTCCATGTTTGCTGTTTACCAACTGCGGCTGTGCCACCCGGCTCCTGTATGTTTTAATAACAAAACGCCAAAAAATAGTGCTGGCACATTCAAGACGCCTCGAAAACACAGGTGCAGAGGAGATAAACTACGAAATAATTAACGTAACCATGGGTTTTACTGATGCAGACAAGCTAAAAAAGATGCATTGTGCATTTAGCTGACAGCTGTATCCGATGCACACTGAAGCTACTGGTGCAGTCACATAACCAGCCTCGCAACGTCTGCCTCAGACCACCGATTCAAATCGAGAAAAATATTCACTTTCTCTCTCAACCTCTGCAGCACATGTCCGATCTTCTAATCACAACCTTCAGAAAAAACAAACAAAAAAAAAGCTTTAGACACATACAATGTGACTAAACGTCCTAGTGTTTATGGTGACTCAAAATACCTCAACCAGGTGGTGCACAGGAGGTTTTAGAGCATTTTGTGTTAGTTTAGTTTATTATACTGTGGACAATGCCAATTGATTAACTGTATGAATAACAATAAAAAGGGAAGCTTTTGCTAATATGGCTAGTATCCTGCTGTAGTCCCCAGCCTGATGACAATAGGCACCCTAAAAAAACAATATATTACAGCATGTTAATTAAAAAGAGAGAGTTAAGACAGCTAAAAGACAAGATAAATCAATAAAGAGCAAAGAGAAAAAAAAAAAATAAAACAACAGTGAAGCACCAGTGCAATCATAGACAGACAGCACATATAAGTTTTATCCTGTGGCTAAAAGCAACAGTTGTCCTGCTGAGGATGTTTCACAATCACAGTAATTTGACGTTTCCTTCAGTTTTGGCTGTCTACTTTGAGGAAGCAGAGAAGGTAAGTAGTTGAAGTAAGAACAGGATCATATTATTATTATAAAATATAGTGAGAAAAATTGGCTTTGTCAGGTTTTTCATTTTGCCTCACAAACAATGGAAGTGCTCAAGTTGAACTGATTTGATGGATATTAAGTAGAATGATATACCCATGTCACTGCTGAGGCAAAAGTCAACCTAACTTTCTCATAAAGATAAAGCCAAACGTACCAGTTTGTGTACAGACTGGTAATGGTGGGCTCCCCATGGCTGTCCAGGTGCTGCGTCTGCTGCAGGAGGACATTGTTAAAGACCCGGGTGATGTCAATAGTGACGTAGTTCTCTATGGACTGCAACACGGTCATGTAGGCCCGGACGCTTGTCAGCAGCTCACTGGGCTTGGCTATCTCCTGAGTAGCCTGGTTATACATGGTCATTCCCACTATAGACCTGTAAAGAAGGAGGAGACCTTTAACAAAACTTGACACGAAAAAACCAAACATTCCCAAACATAAGTGAATCCAAATGCAACAGTAGTCTCTCTTTTAGTCTGACAAATGTACTGTATGTAACATCAATGTACTGCTTATATTCTTCCCTTACTAATTGTAGCTGTTGGGAAAATTATCTACCAGTTAATTTGAGTACTAAGCATTTCAAATTATGTAATTCAAAATGTAGAAAGAAACAATGTCCAGCACACTTTTAATACCCCTCAGCCAAATATAGTGTAAGATTCTGTTGAAAGTTACTGCACTTTAATTTAGATTAGATTGTCTTTGTGTAAAATGTATTACATACTGTACATATTTCTATTTGAAAGTACTCAGATATTATAACTGCACAAGGCCATTTGACCTTGAAAAAGTAGAGGCTTCTGCTCCATGACAAGATGCATCCACAGTATAAATGTGGTGCAGATATCTCAATGCATTCTTCAGATAATCTGATTATGTCATTGAATGGACAGACAGACGGACATAGGACAAAACGATTATAATACCACTCAGCTAAGGAGTAAAAACAATGAAGGTACAAACTGGAAAAAACGGCTCCTGCATTTCTCTTTGAATAAACATTTACTTGGTAAATCGAATCTCCAGGTGTGAGGTGAGGTACTCTCTCGGTGTGAACGTGTGCTCCCAGACCACCAAGTTGGGTACATAGTTGATGGAAAAGCAGAGTTCAGATAGTGCTGTGTGGAGTTTATCCAGACTGAAAAAGAAGAAAAAAGGAGGAGAAAAAAAAATCAGCATTGCAAAAATTATGAATGGAACCAAGATCTTATTTTGTCTTTTTCTTGATGCACTAACTTGGTGACCAGTAGTCTGTTCTTCCTCATGCTCTCCACTCCTGGTTTCTCCCTCTCTGGTTCACCTTTCTTCCCCGTCGCCTTCTTGCTCTTCTTGTTCACGGCCTGGCTGATGGTTTTCGCACAGTGCTTAGGAAGCAGCTGGAGCAGGATAAGCAGAGAAGACAGACAAGAGCAGAGAGCAGGGGAAAAAAACAAAGATGAGATGGAAAAATACTGATTATTCATGACCTGGAAGATTTTCTTTTCTTCTTTTAAGTAAGAAGTGAATATGCAGACAGATAAACTTAAGAAGCTTTTAAAAGGCGCACATCAGCAAAGGCATCACATTATTAATGTGACAGCATGTAATATTATGCAGTAGATAAAAATGGCTGGATGCAATCCCACGCATTAGTTTTTATCTGTGCATGGGCACTACAGAAGAAAAGAGTAAAGTTTGAAATTGTATTTGGCTGTCACCATTTTGGGTTCTTTTAGAGTAAGAAGTGAGTATATCCGGACAAAAGAGTAGAGCTGGGGAAGCACAAAGCATGGCTGTTGCTAAATTACCCATAGCAAACAATGTTTAACCAACTTGGTGAAAACAGTGACCACAGTAGGGAAGAATCTATTAAATGTCACTAGTTTGTCATGAGGACTTGTAAGAAAATAATAAAAAAAAAAAACTTGACCACATTTATGTAAAGGTCATTTATTGATAACTATTGTTTCATTGTTCACACTTTACTGTATACATTTGTAAGAGAAGTCAGCATGTGTTTGTGTATGTTCCTACCTGGTCGCTGAGTGTACACTGCTCGGTACAAATGTCAGTAATCAGATTTCTGGCCTGTTTAGCCATCTCATCCAGAAACATATTGCACAATGACAGGCTTCGGTCACCTATGTGGTGACGCTGTTGAGAAAGAAAAACAAAACATATACACACTAAAAACCATATTAAGACCCAACATTTAGGTTTTATGTATTTTGCTGTGGTATTTGTTATATGTATGGTGTGTATCAGTATTGTGTATCACCACCTCCTCGGGACAGAGCTCATGTGTACAGGACATGAAGTGTGTACAGAGCAGAGGGAAGCAGATGGAGTGTCGGCTCTGGGAGGGAAGCTCCAAACATTGCTGGAACATTTTCTCAAATGCACGGCTGTAGAAGCTGAAACCAGAAAAACAAAAGCAAAGACATATAAAATATGAAACGACGACAGCAAATAAACTCCTAAGTGGTTTCAGTTGATCCTTCATTTGTGTGCGATTTGGTTCTGGTTTGCATACACAGACTAGTGTGTGTTAATGTCTGACCAGAAAATGGACAGGTCTGATGTTTCCACCAGCATTTCCACCAGTGAGTCCACCATCTTGGTGTGGAAGATGATGGTGTTCATCATTTTACCAAGCTCCTTGTGGTCAGCAATACCGAGACTGGCTTTAGAGACACTCGTGTAAGCCTAGGGAACGAGAAAAAGGCACAGATATACAGAGAACAGGAGGAATAACATCAGCCCATTGTATTTTGTGTGTTGGAGTGTTTTTTGTGCTACAAACAATTTGCTGACATTAGCTTACTCCATTTCTAAAGTAAAATCAACTATTATTGCACATTGTGGCAGCTGTAGAGGATGCTGTTTCCCAGTCATTACATGAACTATGAGAGCATGTAACACAAAGTCCTTTCAAATTTAAAGTGGATTAAGCCCTTTGTGTGGAACAGACCAGTAGATAGATGTTACCTTACAGTATGAACAAATGAGAAGCTCCTGACACAAAACAGACTGACAAACTTCACATAAACAAAAACAATTATACATATTGAACCTTCCAAGTAACATATTCCAATACATCTGTTGAGTGCACATACCTGCAATCTGAACCAGTCAAGTCTCATGCCTCTGAAATCAAACACCTCTCCATCCTCCACTGAAAAACATCAAAAATACACATGGTTTCTTAGACTGTCGTTTAAAGCTTACATTTGTATAGGTAACTTCTGTGTAGGGGTGGGGAATATGGGGCTGATGCTCATATGACAAACAGAAATACAAGCCACAGGCACCTCCACTCTAGACCCTGAAAGTTACAAACATGGGGTTTCTAATATTTCTGGAGAATTTCTGCATAGTGATAACCTTTTTGTTTTAATTTGACTAAAATTTAGACTAAACATTGAATATTTTGAAACTACAAAGTAGTGTTACTGTAGAGCTAATTCCTCTCACACTCCATGTTTTCACAATGATTTCCTCTGACCTTTTTCTTTTCTATTTCTTCAGTGACAACAAAATAAAACATCACACAGACTGCTGCAGATTAGAGTGGACAAATGGCATTCTTCTAATGTCAACAGATTACAAAGTATTAAAACTTGAAATATAAACTTCAACCGAGTTTAATGAACATTCTTGCCCACCAACATTAATCCTTAATGACCTAAGAGTCTTTCTCTGTAAATCAATGTTTTTCTACCCATTTAAAATTATTAATGGTAGATAGAGGACTTGGAGATCCATTCTTTGCTTAATGAGTAGATCTGTCCAATTCCTCTGACTAGTACTTTGTGTCTTGTACCTGCTATGGAACATTAATATTGCCCTGTCTTATTCTCTTAGTGTTGTTAATACATTTAACTCGGTTTACCTTGTTTGACACTGAGGGAAGTCATAGTGTTGACAAAAGAAGACATAATTATAGATTCATCCTCTGGACACACAGACAGATTCTGCCAAACAAAGATGATGAAATATATGTTGTTAAGGTATTCAAATCAAAGAGCAATATCATCTGAAATGCCATCTAAAAACTTAAACTATCACCACCACCAGTACAACTGTGACAATGAGTTATTTTCAGAAAGATTTGTTTCTTTAAGATTAGGCATAATATAGCAACAAATGCTTCTGAAAATAGCAGTCACTTAAGGACCTATTAGATGACAGAGTAAATAAACGGTTAGATTTTTAAGGTTAAAAAAAAGGAAGAAACTATGAATTCACAAATTGGATCTTTCATAAATACAGAGAGTTCAACTACACTGCATTTGACCTCAGGAGTTTACAATATAGGTGATGTTAGCAAATTGAGAGATTACATAATAATCCAACTTAAATATTTAACTAATATTTGATTTCGTTCAACAATTACATCAAATTCATATTTTGTGTTATTTCTGTTTACGTGTACAAGGCTTTTGTGTCCTTACCTGCACCAGTTCATTGAGCACCACCGCATCAAACCCAGACAGGTACTGAACGTAGTACCTCTGCATCACAGGACCATACTTCCTGACATGAGCTCTGAGCTCCTCCATGTAGAAGATCAACTCTGCTATGTGTCTACAAAAACACACACAAATACACACTGCAACTATACTGAGACGAGAACAGCAAAGTCATCCAAGTAGAAAATAACACAAGTACAAAGCAGTATGTATGTATATATTTGTGTGTGTTCAGGCGAGGGTGTGTGCATACTTGTCAATGAAGTCATCTGTGCTTTTCTTCTGGATGTTATCTGCATGTCGAAGCAACCAGATGATTTCATCACGGGCGAATGACAATGCCATGAACACAAATAATGCCTAGAAAAATGGAAAGAAACAGAAATGGAAACAAATATAGAAAGAGAGAGAGAGGGAGGCAGGAAATATCAAAACTAGTCCCTGATAAATAATTTAAAAATGACCACAGTTTTAAGGCCATCTTTAGAGATGACCTGATTTAATCAATTTCACTATGTACAGCTTGTAAGGAGTGTACTAAAATACTGATACATGTGTAAACATACTTGTGCAAACATATATAGCAACCTCTGGCCACAAAATAACTGTGTTATAATCATCATCAGTATCATTATGTTGCACATTTATGTTTTTGTACTAAAAATTAACCACATCAGGATTTATGGAAAGTAAAGATCTTCCAGTGTACCTTCCTATAAACTGTTACTTCTTCATAACAGCCACCACAGTATGCCTAAATATAATGGTGTGTTCTTTGTAACTTAACAGTGTAAAGGCTTGAACTTTAAAATATTCATAGGGAAGAAATACAAAAAATATGGAAATAACATGACAGCAGCAGTTCTCGAATTTTATCAGCTCAAGACCCTAAAACATTCATTTTATTTCTCCTCAGAACCTGTCTCTTTTTTACAACATTTTCATATTACGTTATTTTCATTTTGTTGCATCTTTTATATCAGTTTCATCTTTTCATCATTTTCATCTTGTGTCTATTACAAATGACAGCACTCCTATGTATTATGCATCGCTTTGGTCAACATTTATAAACTCTTCAAGGAAATATTCCTCTATTTTATTTGGGGAAACAAAAGTGACAAATTAGTTTATTGTTTCCATATTTTAATTTAATAATTAGTGATCCACAAAAGCTCTGTCACCCATTTTGGATCCGGAATGTAAGTTACCCAACAGCAGGCTGACAATATCGCAATAAACTATCACTATATGTTGATACATAATTGTATCAACAGATTCTTGTCAATACAGAGACATACTATCCCTCTATGGTATAACTGATACAGGTCTGTCATTTTAGGGTGCATCATTTAAGTCCATCTAACGTAGGAATTTATTTATCTTTTTTTTTTTTTTTTAAATACCTTAGGACCTAGTAGGCCCGGCTGGTCAGCCAAGACAGTGGCCAACTCCTTTAAAGCTGATCGGAGGAACTTGCGTCTCTCTCTGTGCATGGAACCTCTGCAGAGACAGACAGGCAGAAAAAAAGTCAGCACAGAGCATGAAACCCAGAAGCATCATGACTAAATGGTATTTTGACACTTTCAGGACAATCCTGCGACAGGACAAAAGTAAGTCGATGACAGTGATGGCAGAAGAATGAGAATGAAGATGAAAGGGGAAGCCAGAATAAGTAATGAGGATAAAAGCTGAGACGAGACAGAGTGGGAGACAAAGAGAAGAGGAAAAAATGAATGAAGGATAAAGGCAAAGAAGGTGATCTGCCTATGTCAAGACTTCCTGAGAGACACACAAAAGGCTTGGAGCAGAGCTAAAATTATGGTTAAAGATGAAGGCACAGAAGGAATTTAAAATGATAAAAATGTAGATGTAAAAGTTATTAAATGTAATTTTTTGGACATGTGAGGAAGCAAATCTTCATACATTCTGGTTGGAATTTGACTAAGGTAAAAAGGGGGTTTATACATACGCGTGAGACAGGGCCTGTTCTTTGCACTCTCTGATGTCATTGATGCGTTTGTTGTACCTGGAAAACAAGCATGAAAAGATGGTTTGCTAAAAGAAAACTTAATTACAATCTTCGTGTATGCGTTCCAAATCCCATTATCTGTGAGTTCATGGCAGGGATAAGGCTTGAAAAGTGTGTCTGTGTCCATTCCTACCCTCTGATGTTGACAAAGAGATCCTCTGCAGCCTTGTGGATGTGAAAGACTTCATCCCTGAACAGACAGAGGCAAGTGGAGCTCTGCAGAGCCAGCTTCCACAGAGACAGAGCTGCAGCATCACTGTTCAGCACTGCATGGCACAGGATGAAACCAACTACGGGCAAAAACAGAGAAATATAGGACTACATACTATAAACAAATATAGAAACTATACAGAAATCAATTACTATTAGTAAACTACTTACAAACAATCCATTTCTCCATTGTGTCCAGTGATAGGTATTCACATGGCATCTGAAGAAAGACACAAGTAGTAAGAGACTAGGATCACGTTATCAAAATATACTTTTGTAGGCATCATTTGGTTTTACCAAAGGGATAATAATATGCATCACAGAGACTTAAAACTGAGGACACAATAATTCTAGTTCGATCTATATCATTTTCAGACTAAGGGGAAACAACCACATTTTGAACGTGGAGGTACAGAAGAAGTATATTCAAGTGTAATAATACTGATGGCCACTAGTTCCAAATCCACTTGGTTCCACTGATCTCTTTAGAAATACTCAGTCAATACAGTTTTTCCCAGGAGTATTTCCAGTCTCTTTGTATAGACTTGGACCCTTTAAGTGGTGGTGGTAAATTACTGTTGTTAATGGGATTTCAGCACTAATATCTGAAGTCTAATATCTACTTCTCTACTTCTGTTATTGAATAAAACTAGTTTTTTTCATGAACAGACACCTCTACTTTCATTGTGGTTAATAAGGTTAATAAGGCATAAAAGATTATGTTTGATGACTGTTATACCATGCCTGTAATCAAATGTTTAGCATGAGCTCAGCCTCAATGAGCAATTACAGATGGATTTAGCCAAAAACATACAGTCAACTGTATGTACATACAGTTGATTGTCAATTCAATGCAAGGCAAGCATGAAGACAGTCCATATAATCCAATACTGATTAACGCCAACACTAGTAAATGTACAGGCTGGCTGTTGTAATCAAGAATGGAAAACTTAATGACATATTTGCTTGGCCCTTTTATGGTGTTTCTAATGTAACTTAAGAGGCTCCAATAAAACACTACTTCAAGGAAAACAAAGCACTCCGTTAGCCCTGAAGTCATATTAATGACGCAATAATTTACAAAAAGAACCACAAGCACTCTTATGTTTGACTCACCAAAGTTAAGCTTGGTTTGACTGCGCGAACTGCATTACCACTGCAGGTAACGCAATTCTCTCAGTGTGGGTGGTCATCATAGCGATGCAGGGTAGATTATTGTGATATTGTCTTAAGTGCAACTACAGGTGCAAATGAGGCAATAATAGAGGTGGATGAAACTTAAATATTTCTTAATTTCTGAAATAAAATGTTAAGAATTGGTGGTGAGTTTATAAATAGAGCTAGCTTGAAAATTTGTTCCGATGTCTTCAAAGCATGTCCCACTAGCTTGGTGTTTCATATTGTGACATGATGACACACATAAGTTATGATATGGCAATGACTCTGTATTGATCAATCTGTAATATGATTAATTGGTAGAAACTATTAGTTACCTAGCACCTTGGCAAAGGTCAAAGTAGCAGGTGGAGTGCAGTGGAAAAATCAAAAAACTGTCAGTGGAAAGGAAGCATTAGAGGTCCTACATCTATGGACTGAGATCAAAGTGACTCTTAAAATGGGTGTTAACTGCAGCCTGGACTTTTGGAGCCAGCAGCTAACACTCATCAGTGGTTACACTTGAAAATACCACCCCATTGGCTTTAGCTTCCAGTCCATGGCTGTTACTCCTTAGCTTGGAAAAAGCTACAGCAAGTCAACTATTTGTATATGTAACAACTTATGGACTCTTAGTTGTTTCATGTTATCTTAAATGGACAAAACATATAAGATTCTCAGATACTAAATTGAAAACATTCTTTTGTAGGCATAATTAACAATAATGGCAACATGAGACTACGCAATTCTCCTGTGAAACTCTTTGTAGTGCAGTTTCCCCCTACTAACAGTGTCTGACTGAGCGGGGTTGAGCATGGTGGAGGGGGCAGAGATGAGAGACAGCAGCTGGGCATTCCTCCATTGGTCAGCGGACAGATTCCTCCTGGGATAGACCATCTGAAGGCTGATCAACGCATCGGACAGAGACTGGAAGAGGCAATGAAAGAGACATCACCATTACTAACTTTACACCCCATCCATATATGACCTCAGCTTTTTGCATTACAGAGATGCATTTTACACATCTCCCTTCCTGCCATGTAACAAAATTGAGATTTTTACAAATACAAGAATATCAAAGAATTTATACATGTCGGTTTCATTTCTACACTTCTCTCACTTTTTGTATCTCCCATATTTCCTCAAAAAAAAAAAAGGAAAAAAAAAAAACAAATAAAAAGTGGGAGTCCATTAGAAACCTGACCAAATAAAAAGGTCCTGGGTCAAAAATAAGGCGTGAGAAACCTGTGATACTTGTCACATCACTTTAATTGAATGAAGTTGACAATGCAAAAAGCCCCGTTTAGAAAAAAAAAATATTTCCTTCAATCTAAAACGGCTAGGACAGTGTTGAGTTTGTATTAACAATGCTATGTGATATCAGAGAGCATGGGCTTCAACCTCAGGCTTCATATTAAAATGTGTCTAACAGATGGAAATTAGTTTCTCTGCTAAATCTGGTGCATGCATCTTGTTCTTTGTAACTAATGCCAATACACACTGTCCTGTAACTAAATAAATAAATAAAATGAAAACTTTTAATCAAAATTCTACCTCTCAAACAGAGGGAATTACAAAAAGCCCTGCCTTTATTACAAGCCTACTTAAATAAAGGCCTGGTACCTTCTGCCCCCAAAAAAGCACCTTTACGGATAAAACTCTTAGATTTAAGGCGTCTCACCTAAGATGAACAAATTAGGAAAACCCCACTGAGAAAACAAAAAAAAAGAACAAATTTTCCCAAACAATGCAAAGTCAATGAATATGAAATTTTAGGCATTTTTAGTGCTAATGCAGCTCCATGAAAATTCTCTGTATGTATGTACTGTGGTTAATATGAACGGTATGTGTAGGTAATGGAGATAGCGGAGTGCTGGCATTGTAACATGGGTCATGTAAATAATGTCAAATGAAGTGTAGATGTGTCATTGAAACTGGATTATTGTTTTTCTAGAAATCAGCTATTTAAAGTACACGATTGACTTTACAATACCTTTCTTTGAGCTACCATCTCAGACAGCCAGTTAATCAGCACCAAACAATTTTGTCTGCTCCGTCAAATCAACGTGAAACTTTATAAGAATTAGCTGTAGTGCTAATCTATTGCACATGAAAATTATGTGCATTTTATGCACAAAAAGCATGTCTGCAATTTAAGTCATGTAGCAGACTTAGGCAAGGAGGGTAATGCATTGTAGCCTTCGTAAGCATAAAGTAGGTTTAAGCAATAATAATAATAATGGATTGGACTTGTGTAGAGAATTTCGAGGCACTCAAAGCACTTTACATTGAATTCATTATTCACTTCAGGGTTAAACACTGCAAGAGTAACTGAATGTATGCTGTTGTCCTAGGAGTAAGCTTTAAAAAGTAGAGATCATTTACTATTTGACAAATTGGATGCTGAATGCAGTTTCGTCAGATTTGATCAGATCGTACATTAAGGTCAGCATTATGCAAAAAACATTGTTTAGGTCAAATAAGAGCGAAAACCTGTCACAGCATCCAAGTCCTTCATACACCCAGAAAAAGCCCTGGATAGGGTTAACAAAAAGGCAATGATCACAAGAAAATTTCTACAACATGCATGTGTGCACTGACCTTGCCATGTGGGACAAACTCCTCCATCATCTTCTTCAAAGGGTTCTCATAATCCACAATCATCTGGCCCAACCTGGGATACTCACGATCACTGTGACAAAAGCAGCACTACAGTTACCATGGAGACCACAGACATGGCTTTGCTTTTAAACAGATAACAAGAAGATGGCCATTTCACAGTTGGCACTCAACATTACCTAGCTCCATGTGTCATCTCATGGGCGTAGTTGTAAAGCCCGATGATGGCTTTTCTCTCCTCTATGCGAGACAGTATTATCATCAGAGTAGTGTATGTCACCACCAGGTCCAGGTAGTTCCTGGTCAGGTCAAAGTTTACCGTCTGAAGAAAGAGTTTTAGTTAGTCCAGCAGTGTGAAATACATTGTGTTGTTTAATATCACACCAAGTGAAAAGATAATGATAAAAGTAAATCGAATGGAAATACATGACGAAGTAGTGGATCTTACTAATGCCCCGGCCCAGTTGCACAACACTCTGCCCCTCCTGCTCACCAATATCCTGCCTACATTTTGAAGTTGGAATTAAAGATAATTGTAAATTAAATTAAACTAAATAACTGCCCTTTTTGGGTAGTTCACTCAAACTCATGACGAACAATCTGGCCAAGTCTTGACTTTCAATATTTTAAAAACTTTTCAAAAATGCAAAAATTTAAATTCAGCCACTGCATCTCTCCTATTGGTAAATAATGTGTAATGAATTTGAAAAGAATTGGGTGAATAGCCTTTGAGAAATAGATTGGTCAATAATCTTGGATGGAAGGATGGAATTCCTGGTATGTTTAAATACCCCCATGTTCAAATTCATGGGACCTTGCAAAGAAAAAGTACTTCTAGTACTCCACAATACCTTATTTTGATCCTTTTTGTAGTTTTTGTGATCCTACATGTACTCTATGCCTTATCAATTCTTTACAACTATCACACAAAGAATAAAATATAACTTGAATACATTTTAATAGCTATTGTTGAAAGTTTACAGTAATTAAATGCATTACATGAGATGATTTTTTTTTTTTTTTTATGTCAATGTAGTACCCAAAAGTTTTCTCCACTACTATTCAATTTCTAGCTATCAAAATTTAACTGTGTAATAACACTGCAGTTTAAAACGACCTGACAGTTATTTTGTTCAGAATTTAAAAAGTTTGTGGCATACAACTTTCTAAAAATAGTAGCTGAGCTGAAACACTAAATTTGACTGCATATTCTCCCTGGAGAGATTAGTTAAGTTAGCTTGAAACTTTGTGGCAAAGTGTTTGTTATTTAACATTATTTGAAACCGCCAGAATGCACTAACTGACTGACGATTACTGGTAGATATACTCACAATATCAAAAAAGACCTGGCAGGCGTCAATAGTGTTCAGCAGCTCACACACATGGTCCTATTGGTCAAGAAGTCCATGTAAGAACACTGGTTAGTGGCAGAATCAACCAATGACCCTTGTGTATTGAACTGTGTGTGTGTTTCCTACCTTGAACTCCATAACATCTACAAAGGTAAAATAGTACAGAGCCAGGTTCTTCAGAATCTCTGACTTCTCCTTTTGCAGCTGAGCCAGCTGTTGCTGTAAAACCACATCACACACAGTTAAACCAACAATACAACTCATTCACAATTTACACACACACACACACACACACACACACACACACACACACACACACACACACACACACACACACACACACACA
>JAPTYQ010000008.1:1459163-1476354 GCA_029814465.1 Ostorhinchus cyanosoma
CACACACACACACACACACACCCACACACACACACACACACACACACACACAGTATAAATGACTTTTTTCTACTTAAAAATCTATTTATACTCAGACATAATCAGGTTGTGATATTAATATTAAAATATTTACTTTACTTATTGCTCTTCATAAATAGTAACTTTCTTTAAGCTGTCTGTAATATACATAATTCTCATCTCATGGAAACCTTTGCATTTATTTATCTTTCATCAACGTAGAATTCCCTAAGCTGATAAGAAAAAGAACTTATTCATCTTTAATTAAAAAAAAAAAGTCAATTAGTTTCTGATAAGTTACATTTTTAAGTACAAGTATGTCTGAAAAAGTTCAACTTAAGCTTTTCTTCTATATTTTAACAAAGACAAATACTGTTAAGTAGAAATACAGCTACCTTAAACTACAGTACATCAGATGTCCCATAACACCTCTAAAACTATTTTACTTTGGTAAAACATTTCTATTTCGTGTGTTAAAGTAACTATTAACTTTGTGGAATTCATTGGTTTTCTTTCATGTACATTTGTTTCAACTGCCACAGTTGTAAAGCTAAACTGAAGAAAATGTGTGACCAAAGTAAAATTATAGAGCAAAGCTAGATGACTGCATCTTGACTTTTTCCAGAATTCAGCCAAGTTTACTCAGAGGCAAGATGGAACATTTGATCAGTAAGCAAAACCCAAAAAAATGAAAACCTCTGGAAAGCATTTCAGCTAAAAAAGTTTTGCCCCCCCCCCCAAGACATTTGGAGAAAAAAAGTGCATGTTAAAAGCAATCTGTAAGTCTCTATCTTTCTCACTGTTTAGATAACATATTGTATGTAAACTGAACCAAGCAAAGTGTGTTTGAGGTCTAAACTGCAGAAATTGAATACAGTGTAGAAAGTATGAAAAGTCAGAAAAGGGAAATGTAGGATGTGATCTGCACTGCAGCTGCACCAAGGAGTGAAGATGTCAATTTATTAAAACTTTGTTAGACATTTACATAAAACTTCCTTTCCCCAATATTCAGTCCAGACCTAAAACTGTATCTGAAAACTAGAGGATATGAAAATTATTTATTTCATGGCAGAAGTCACTGAGCTTTGCCACCACTGAGAGAACAGAGAGATTTTTTTAGTCAACGGTTGTGTCCAGCTTGAAAGTATTCAAATATTAGGGCTGCAGAACCAAAGGGTCCAATTTGGCCTGTGGGATGAAAAAAATTACACTGAAGACATTAACGATCAAAGATATCAAAATCATTTTAGTTTAGGGGTGACACACAGACCAGTTTAATCTCAAGTGGGTTGGGCTTGTACATGACTAAAAACAACTCAAAATTTTTCTCTTTGTTTTTGTGTAAGAAATTAACATTACATGAAAATGTTTACATTTACCAACTTTCATTTCACAAAAAAATTGAATAGCCTCAAAATAGGAACCTGAAATATCCCATGAAAAATAAGTAGAATTTTAACAGTATTCTGCCTGTTACTAAATTCTTGGTGTATTTGTAGACCCACAAAATTGCAAATTTTTTCAGGTTGTTTATGTTATTCACATTTTTATAGGATAGTTTGGAGATGTAAATATTTTTAGAATGTAATAGTACTTTTTCCATTCTATAACAGAGAAATGATTTGAGTTGCTGTTATTGAGGTCCTTATGTTATTATTTTTACAGGTATGGCCCACTTGAGATCATATTGGGCTGTATGTGGGCCCTGAACTCAAATGAGTTTGAAACACTTGCTTTAATGGATTGTGATCAATGGCTAGTAATTTGACTAGTTAATCAGCTTTTTTTTCTTTTTAAACACACAGCATCAAATATAACTGATTTTAAAGATGACCATTTGAACAAAGATCTGTCGAATTAAGTCTTGCTGAAAGTGAATAAAGTAACCTTTAAAAATTGAATTGGATGCGTATTTTCAGTTTTTAGTTTAGCTTAAGTGCCACTGCATAATATATAGGAGGTGTGATCTATGAACTGTGCATCCAGGAGGATGGAGATGTTTTGGCGTCAGTGTTGAGGGACTGCAACGGTGTCAATCTTTGTATACTCAAAAGACAACAGAGACTTCAGAGCAGTGCTGGCGAGTTATGTGAGATTTTGCATATTGCTACTAACATTACAGTTGCCCCGTGGAGTTTATCACTTGGCTGATATTACCATCACATATTCATTATAATGTAACACTTTATACAAACACTAATTTGCACTGGTAGGCTAAAGTTGAGAGCCAGCTGCATACATTAGCTAATGTTCAGAGGTGGGAACATTTAGCTAATATACTATTTAATTAGGCAAGAGCAAAGTAATTTAATTGTCTTCCTGGTAAAAATGATATTGTGCTTTTAGCTGATTATAAGCAAAGTGTAGCTTGTTGCCTCTCTAATGACAGTCTTCTTAACCATGTACTTATTTGTCTTAACTTGTAATTTGTTATGACACCAACTGTTCGGTTAATGTGAAAATAAGTGACAACTGTCAGGGCTTGCATGACTTGGCATTGCACTTCCTCGTATTGAAATTGGGTAGCTGACATATACATATCATTAAAGTTGATTCCTGTCACATGGATCCACAGTTCTTTGGTAAAGCTAAAAGCATCATTGAGTGTAGGGAATTTGTTTTATCTATAGATTTTTCTCGACTAAATGCAGCAATGTTGTAACGCGTTTTGCCACTTAGTCTGACTGACAGGACTTGTTCTGGTAGGAAAATGCCATGCGTACCCTCTATAATAGAAATTCACCCAAAAGATAAATGTAGTCATTGCGAACACTCCTTAGTGCAGACAGCTAGCCAAGTCATTCAAATATCCAACCATCTTTCATTTTTCTAGTTAGCTAGAAGCAGTTAAACCAAGCACGCAGTCACTCAAGTTGATGGAGGAGAAAGTAAAAACGCTGCCAGCAGAGAGGATAGAAAGCAGAGCAAAGCAAAAGAGATGCTAACACAGCTTCAAAATAGGTACAAAAATTACAGTTCTGCAAAACTTAAGTACATGAACTAAAATACAAAATTTACAGAAACTTAGATACAAAAACTTACCAAAAAGCACAAGTCCGGTATAAGCCAAGTTTAGCATGCAGAACACAAACAAACACAGAAACAAAGCAGAAATCAACGTATGAGACAATATTGGCACAGTTATACTGAATAAAGCAGTTAGCTTGACGTACATACACACAACCTCGTATGCGTGCGCGCGCACACACACACACACACACACACACACTTTTGTGCTAAAAGACAGTTGTATCACACAAACATATACCACCAGAAGCTACAAGCTAAGCTAACAAATAAAGCTGAAAAAAAAAAGAAAGAAAATGTAAAAATAAATAAATAAAAACATTTGATGAGTAATGACTCAGTTAGGATCACAGCACACTCATACTGAAACATCATTCTGGACCTGCAGACATATTTTAACTAATCATTAATAGAGGGATGGCAAATGGTTAGGTGTATGGATGACCTAGTGCATAAAACAAAAAGACATCTGGAAATGTATATGTCATAATAGCTATTACACCGATTTCTATGTCAAAAACATTGGTTGAATTTTCATATTCACTCAAATTCTCCAATGCCTCTCTTGTGCTGCTCTTCAGCTAAATCAGCATAGTAAAAGCTTTAGCCAGTATAATAAACCGACCAATTCCCACACAAGCTTTACATAAGCATATCAATAAAGATCCTTAAAAAGCTTATTTTAAATGAGAATATGTCACTAGAATAAGGACATGTAATGTAAAGGGATTCACTTGGTTTTGTGTCCATCCGAGTATAGAAACCAAAAATGTTTAACTATCAGTGACATTTAAGACCTTTAGGCCCCGTCCCAAAGTTCCCCCTACCCCTACGTTTCGAGTGAAGTTTTGGAGGGGTAGGGTGTCCCATTTCTCTTTAGCATCGAGGGGGAGTGGACATTCTGTCCCTTGAAAACGAGTCAGCTTGGATGCAGACTCGATGCGTTTGCTTCAAACAGAGGGAAGAATCTGCAGCTTAGCCCAGCCCACAGCGCTTTATGAACGCTTCCACTTTTCCAGCGTAAACGTATTTAACATATGGTAAACATGTAAACATATAATGCTGCTTTTCCACTGGTATCGGCTCAGCTCCGCATTTCTGGAGCGTTTTCCATTACAGAATAGTACTGACTACCTGAAAGTGAAAGCGGGCGGTGCATACTTCTGTTTTCCGCTCACGGAATTGTTGATAAACTTGCTCGTTTCGTGTTGTTTTGTCTGAATTTTTACGTCGGCCACCACAGACTGAATCTCCTGGATCGACCATGGTGTAATTTTGTTCTGTCATTATGTGGATTCATGTACTGCTATATATACTGTCAACTTCCGCATATACGCGACCTCACTTTATTGATGACGTCAGTGTCCCATTGCGTCCGTAGACCTTCCCTACCCCTTGTGACTCCGTTCGAAGTGCACTTCAAAAACGAGGGGACTCCAAAACGAGTGCTAGGGACCAAGGGGGAACTTTGGGACGGGGCCTTACACACCAGTGCAATTCATTTTCATGACAATATTTTTGTAATACCATTTTCACCCCTTTATAAATGTGTATTTTTATGGAAAACAAATATATTATGTAAAATAAAAATATGGTGAATAAAAATACATAAAATGTAATATTATACAAACAAAATGATATCAATACCCATCCCTCAATACTCAATGGTATCTTTAGTGTTGTAGTTTAGTACTCTGCTCTATTTCACAATCAACACAGAAGGCAGAAATGCTTTTATCTCCCACTTTGGAACGAGGTTGAGGTTTCTGACGTCACACACGCAGATTCTAACCAATCATGCTGGGTAGAAAAGACCTCATGTCAAATCAAGGATGGGTAACCAGATGACAGGCTACGATAAATGAGATCGAAATGATAAGATAATGATCTGACCTGGAGTAGCATCACCAAATTATTAGACAATCAGAACAGTGAGGAGCTTCTTTTAAAATTAACATTATATGAATTAAAGTATGTTGGGATTGGGTGAATCTTTCAGGGGAACAGGAAGATCTCTGGAGCTCACTTGGACTTTATGAGAGCTCTACATGACATTTAATCTTTTTTCCCCCTAAAGAATGCCATGGTGTGAATCTATTCAGGCCGTCAGTATGAATGGTTCTGATGTGAAATAATTCAGTTGATGATTTGTCATATGCTGATGTGGAATGGCCTTTATTCAAGACAATAATCATCATCCCAAAATATGAGAAAAGAAAAATTTTAGCAAAAACAGCAAAGTCATTTTATTTTGTAAAAATCTTGATTTCCTGACGTTTCAGGAACCATTTCATATATCCTCGTTCAACCTTGAACAAAACACTGGAACTAATGAATGACAAAATTATTTGCACCTTTTAGTGTCACTGAATATACACAAGTTAAATCAAACTGCCAAAGCTTCACATATGTCAAGAAAATATTAAAATAGGGCAATGTGTGCATTTTACTAATTTATCCACTGAATTTTATTGATTCTACTTATCATTTACAGCTCCTGCCTCAATTTCAAAATAGTAAAATGGTAGAATCTTACTTTTCTCTTTAATGTTCACTAGGGATGCAACGATATTCAATATCTTATTGAACCATTCAATACACCCTGTTCGGTTCAATACACAACGGCAAACAGCGATATTTCGGTACTCCTGTCGTAAAACTTTAGTTATTAAAACTAGTGCATGCTAGCACAACTAGCGCATGCTGTGCGATAAGAGATACTCGGGAGCAAGGCTTGTAGAGAGAGTAGTGTTGTTTTTCTCCTTCACTTTTCAGCCTTTAGAGCCAATCAGAATGTCCCTGAAGTTCTCATCAGCCAATTAGCACTCTGCAAGCAAATACTGGATAACAGAGTTGGGAGCAAAGCTGGTTAGTAGGTTACAAACAACAACAGTGAGTAAATGGGACTCTGAGAAAATAAAATATGAAGAGGCATTGCCCTCTTACCAGTCCGCGGTGTGGGAACACTGGTTTTAGCGTCAAATACGACGACGACAACAGGAGAAAGACAGTCGATAAACAATGCACCGTGTATCTACATTTGTAAAACCTCCTCCGTCACCGCCATGTTTGTTATTATTGACTTTGTTTTCTTCTTCTTGAAAAAAAAAACTTGACTCTTCTTCATGGTATTTGGCCAGTATGGTAATTTAACATGGCGCCCTCTGGTGGATTAATTAAGAAATGCTCATTCCAACGTATAGGACGCATGCAAGTATGGAGGCAGTGAACCACAACAATGTGACACATGACTTAGAACTGGACAAACCTATTTACTGAAGGCTCTTCATCAGCTCCAGTTCTGTTCTGGTGCATAGAACCTGAACCGGACCGAACCGTGACTCAAGAACCGCAATACGTACCGAACCGTGGATACCCTGTACTGTTGCATCCCTAGTGTTCACTGAATAAGGTACTGTATGACATCAAAAAACAAAGGGTGACCTGCTAACTTCTGCATGAAAAAAAATCTGAAAAACTAATCAAAGTTAGTCTAGAGAAGTTGTTTTTGGAGAGACTATTTTAGTATTCTGGCAAAACACTGCAGCCAATATTAACATCTGGCAAATGATATTTGATTAAGATTTTATTATCTAAAACATGCCCATTAGCTTCATAATGTTTAAAATCATTTTTCTTCTCAAGTGCTTTGAGCTACATTAACCTGACACTTGGTAAGCGAGTTGTTATAACTGTAATGCTGCTGACATGAGGACAGTGGAGACACTTTTGAACTTACATTTCATGCTTTTGTCACCCATTCGCTGGATCAACACCATCCACAAATATTTATTCTGATAGTCACCCTATGCTCATCACGGCACAAAACAAGCAACTGATTTAGAACTAACTAGCGCCACATACATTACACTTTGTCTTGTGGCTGTTTTCTAAAGTGAAGTTACACTTTTTTTCACACCGTTATGATAGTAGCCATGCATGCTAGCTCTGGCTAGATCGCTACACATATATAAACTGATAAGTGGAATAGAAATTCACATTCCTCTCTGACTTGTTCAAACTTTGTTTAAAGCAGTGGTTCTCAACCTTTTTTGGACAAATGCACCTCACCTCATTATAAGCCTCCAAGAAAATAATGTGGAAGATGGATTGAATCCCAGTCTAGGCACAATTTTTTTTCTGCAGGTAAATTGGCCACTGAATATAGATACTTGTACATTGTGATGATTAACAGTGACTAACGCAACATATTTGTGCCTGAGCACCCCCCTCTCAGCTTTCTCGTCCAAAACACCACCTGATGTTGTCCAAAAACACCGTGAGGGGATGGTACCACCCCCACTAAGACACCCTAGTTTCACGTTTTGGGTCCCATCCTTGATAAACAGTCAAAATAGTGTACAGGCACTTCTCACTGATGTAAAACGCGTAGACTTAGATGGAAGTGTACTTACATTGTTATTCCGTGTCTCCACAGCAGGGAACTTCCGAACGATAAATTTTACGGCTGACTCCAAGTTTTTATCAACAAGATAGGAGGGCTTAGCCTTGGGATCCCCACACGCCTGGAAAACAGAAGACAGGGGAGGTGAGGATAAGGGGACACAACAAAACATATGGCATGTATTCTGTCCTTCAGCAATTCTGCCTGATTTCCTTTGCATTACTCTATACCATTTTGTTTACATCAGGCATGTTAGACGAGAGGTCATCACCGAGAAAACATTTAGTGCTTACAGTGAAAACTGGTTTATCTCAGCCCGGGAAATGGCAAGGATTCAGGTGAATGAAACACTGACATTAAGTGAAAATTTAGACCAGAGGCATATTCAAAACATGAAAACGAACACACAAACTTGACCTGTGCAATCTCATATGTCATTGAGATGCAAGGGTCAACAGGGAGAATCCAGTAGGAGATTTTCCACTTTTGCTGAATTTTAGATTCTTCGCAAAAATGGAAAGTTTGACAGTTTGTGAGTTTTCATGTTTGGATAAACCAGATTTAACTGTTGTAAAAGCTTGAGCAAAATGCCTGAACAGATCAGTGGCTTCTGCCCTTGTGGTGTGTAAAGACCTCAGAGAGCTGATTGGACAGGACTCCAACAAAACTTTAAGCCAAATTGGAAAGTCAAGTTTTTTTTGTTTTTTTTTTAATAATAACAGCCATCTGAGGACACGGACTGTACTGAAAGGCTGAGAACCACCGATTGTGTCCCAGGTAATGAAGGGTTTCAGTTTCAAACAATGTCTGCGAGCCTTCACTGTTAGTACCACCGCATGACAAGCAGCGTGATCTGATGGACGGGGCAGCGTGAATGCAACGGGTGAAAGAAAGAGAGAGAAACAAACCAAAGAGGAGAAAGTGACAGAGAGAACTAAAGGGGACAAAGAGAGGTCAAGTGAGAAATGTCAGAGAAAATGATGTGACGGAGGAAAGACAGATTAAGTGTTAAGTGAAAGAAAGCCACTTTTTAGGAATGTTTTCTGTGATCAAAATAACCTACATTTTCTCTGTTATAATTTTACTCATACTAGGTCTGGGCAATATATCAATTTAATGGTATTAATCAGATTATTGATTTTTAAACTAATGTGAAAGACGCTGTAAGCTCAAGTCCTTTCTTGCTTAACAAAAATTTTAAATGTAATTAATAACTTGCTTGGTCAATTAATTGCTGCAAAACTGCAGGAAAGCTTTTCCAGGAGCCAAAATAAACGACCTCAAACATTTTGATTCACAACTTAAGGTATTTCTGTTTACCGTTGTGAAAGAAAGAAAACAACTTAATATAAAACAAATTTCAGAATCATTCAAAGAGATTATCAAAACAGTTCAAGTTCAGTTCAATCATGAATGATCATATTTTCGAAGTCACTGCCTACCAGTTATCTTTATTTTTATTTAATTTTTATTTGTAACAATAATGCTTATTACGAATAAGTGCTGTTTTTGTTATTATTTGGTGATACTGCCTACATATGATGCACAAAAACAAAAACACTTTTGACTCAAGTTCATGTGGGCAGAAACAAATTTACTGGGAGTCATCCACTTAACTGAAAAAATCTATTACAAAAAATAATAATAATAAAGTCAACCAGCCCTAACTCGTACACTTTTTTTCATGTGTTGCTGTGTCAGCCCAACTCTGGCAGGAAGCAACATTGCTCATGCATCATGGGTTGTGTAGTAGTGGATGGTGAGGTAGATGTGGTCCATGCACAGGCCATAAACGGAGCAAGTGTGTAAATTTTGCTGTCAAAGCAGAGGAACAATCCCAGAAGGGGTCAGTGCCTTTAACCATTCTGAGGATTCAGTTCCTTGTGGTTAAGTTTAGAAGGTGGAAGCATGTTTAGAAAAGGAAATATCAAAAATGTCAACAACTATGCTCTGTAATTTCTCTGATTCAGAATAACACACCACAGCTAATGAGTCAACAACCATCAAGTGGAGTTTCAGTTTGAGTGGCCATTATTTTCCAGAACTGGCCAAGACAAAATGAAAACACCAACAGCAACATACATGCTAATTCACAAGGGAATAGTAGGTCAACTGACAACCCAGGTTTTAAAGAGTGATGAAGCACAAGTTAACACAGTGCGATCAGTGAGGTCAGTGCTGTTTAGCTCCGTGGTAACATAGGAGATCAGAGTTGGGCAGTGATTCCTGAGTAATTTTTGACAGCTGGGTGTGGTCAGGGCTACAGATTCAAACCTCATAAATATCTCACTGCGGTTTCCACTTGATCTGAACCGGAAACCCTGTTATACACGTGTAAAAATCAGGCTACATCCTGTCACCAGCCTTTCAAAGCAATTTGCATCAGTGTCTGGGGTTGGAAGAATGTAATGTACAATCTTAGGTTTGATTTGACAAGCTATGATAAAGAAAAATACTGTCTTGAATCAAAAAAGCTTGATTCACAGAATCAGTGCCATATGATATACAGCTTTTGAAATAACAATGGGACCACTGCTACAAATAAAAAACAAACAAAAAAAAACAGGAAAATATCGTATTTTTAAATACGAATGAAGACAAACAAGTCCAAGAAAATAATAAACAAAGGTCATTTTCAAGGATTATTATCTTCATTAAAGGGAAAAACAAAATCACAGGTGGTCCAATACTCATTTCTAAAGCTGTATGTCATCATTTGTACAGCCCTACAATTTAATATGAAAAATCTGATTCCAACATTTCATTACTAGTATTTCAACTCAGTTCCAGGATGTTAAGTAAATAGCTTTGAAATATTAGTGATATGAAGTAGCCACATTTTCACAAGTGCGTAGAACCAACTGGGTCTCCAGTACTATGCAGAAAATGTGAAGACCATTAGCACTTCATCATCCTTTAACTCACACCAGGAACACAAGCTAACTCCAAATCTACATTAGAACTACTAAATTGGATTGGCACTGCAAGCTAAGAAACAACGTCTAGGTGTCATTTTGCATCTGCTTGAACTTGAGATGCAAAATGGAGCCAGAGTAAAATGGGTATGGTTCCCTGGTTCAAAAAACCCTGACGGAAAATATTTTAGTTTACCTTACGGTTAACAGCAACCAAACTATTCTTAGGATAGCTACCTAACCAACTGCTACTAAAATAAATTACTTGCAATGTTTGAAAAAAAAAAACAAACGAAAAAAAAAAACACAGATTAAAAAAATCATGCTGAGCTCTTCAGAGCTAGATTTGAAACACACCCACAACAGCAGGGCCTCAAACACAGAACATCTGGACACTTGGGAGTTTGACACAGAAAGAAAAAACAACAACAAAAACAACAACAACAACAAACACACACACGCGCGCGCACACACACACACACACACCAACATGGTTTTGGAACCGAGAAATGAGACGGACTGGACTTTAAGTCACAGCTTGTTCCTCTGTGTCCACTTCTCTCACACCTGACCAAATTTCCAACATTGCCACTGACAGGGAAATTTTGCTTAGGTGTGGAAAAAGTAGGTTTTTTTTGTTTGTTTTTTTTAATCAAATAAAGGACCAAAGAATCAAGATGTGACTGCTGAAATCCATGCACCTGCCAAAGCACAAGCCTTGTGGTTTAGCTAACACAATGCTCCTCTAACAACACACAACCAGCTTCACCCTAAAGAGAAAAAAAAAAATCTGCTGCAGACTAGTCTCTAGGCTGGCCACTAAAATATAGTTACCCTTTGACTCACACCAGGGAACTGCAGAGTGAAAAAAAAAACACTGTCAAGTTACAAGAGATCATTATTATGTCAATGTAAAAAGGGCGCACTAGTGTTTTCCATGTTTTAGCCCAAACGTATAGCACTCGCATATAACAGCTTTCCTACAGACATCAAGGCTGGTCAGGAATGTGGACATGACATTGCGTCTTAAATCTTCATGTTCAGACAGGCCTGCTGTGATGATAGGTGTGTTCTGTGTGTTTGTGTCTCCGCACCTCAGTTTTTTTTCTCAGACTTTTGGGAGTTGGGGCTGGTGTCAAATAATAACAATATGATTCATTAATGTTGCATTTGTTGAGTTCACAGGGTGTCTACAGGTATCAAAAACTTAAACATATTGCTCTTTAACACTTTTTTGGAGATCATTTTAACTATGAAACAATGTACAAAATTTAAGAAGATTTAGTAGGATTTAATTCCATAAAAGAATAAAATAACAGCTGCTGTTTTTGCTAAGGGATGAGCCATTTAGATCAGAGGTTTGAAAATCGACAGTAGCTAAGAAGGACTTTCTTTTTATCATTTGGATGGCATCCAGAGATGAGATCTATTATTGCCATTATGTTTGTTGAAGTCCCCTCAACTAAAAAGTAACAAATGACCCAACAAGGGACTTCTGTATTTTTTTCCTGCTCCCTCTTTAAGTTAGTCACTCCCAAACTGCAACTTCACCACTCGATGTCACAAAATATTACACGCTGAACCTTTAAGCTTTAGTCAAATTTTGTGTCACAGTCAAGCTATGCAGGTAAAGTCAAACTTAATTCATGTAAGTGGTCCCAAGCAGAGATAGGTTTTATGTATGAATATGATTTTAAGAGTGAGTTACCCATTTTGAAAACAAATTGGCTATAAAGTAGATTTGCCAAGCTTTGAAATATCAACAATGTGAACTTTGCACAAAATATCTTGACTGAAGTTTACGAAAAAAAAAAAAATACATGAAAGGTATCAAATAAAAATTGTTAAAGCAAATCCAAGACTACTGACTTTTAAAGCAAAAAGATTCTAAAACTGAAGTTAAGATATTTTTAGATGTCTCCTGCAAACACCTTGGCTTAAAGCAGCGTATGACTTTCATCACATATTTTTTTTTCAAACTTGTAAAACCCCAGTGATAGTCTAATTATCACTAATCCATAAGTCTTTCCATGCTAACACATCCCAATCACTTGCCTCACGGTGAACAACTTTGAAGGTGACTCCATCACAAGACGTCTGTTTATATACAAAACCAAACCGTCACTTATGCCTCTTTGGAATTCCATGCAGCCACAGCAGTAAGAAGTAACGTTACCATGTTTGTTGCTGCTGCGGCCATACTGCGTGGAATTCCAAAAAGTCCGGAGTGATGGTTTGGTTTTGGTTTGGTACGTAAACCAACAGATGGCTTGTGATGGAGTCATCTTTGAAGTTGTTCACTGTGAGGGAAGTGATTTAGGTGCATTAGCACAGAAAGACTGTGTGATAAGGAGGCTATCCGGTTTTACAAATTGGAAGAAAAAATAGCAATGAAAGTCCAACTCCTTTAAAGCTTCTTGGAAGTTTTGACTCTGATTTGGAGGGTCAGCTACTCACAACGACCAGTGTAAAGTATGACACTAATTGCTTCTATTGTCAGTCTTCTTCATCTGACTTTCTACTCCAAATCTGACAGATGTGGCACCATTTGGAGCTGACACTTAGATGTTGAAATCTTGAAAGGAGCAAAATGCAGTAATTTACAGTCTGTTCTGCATTACAGGTGACAATGACATGGTTTTAACGAAGTCAATTAACAACAGTGGCAAACATTCGGCAATGTAAACTGTGCGTGTTTGGCAGAGATATTCATAACACATGGGTTGCAGTTAATGGGCTAAAACATGCAAAACTTCAGAAAGCACCCAATAATGTGATGTTTCACACTAGAGTCTTTTGTTTTTCTACATGTCACCACACCATCAAAGTCTAATCAGATAATTTAGGTGTAACATATGCTAATGTACTTATTTAGTACTTACAGAGGAATACATACAATACGCTTTGTTAAGAATCACCAACAACAAATAGGTCTTTTTCATGGAGTGGCATTGCCCATTAGTGCTGGTGGTGGCTAGTGCAATTAAGCTGACTGGCTGGGTTTGGGTGGGGTGGGGGCTGATGGAGGAATGGATGGAAGGAGGGGGTGCAGTGAATGACGGCCTGGGCATGGGAGTAAGCTGACAATCAGAAGTGGTCAGGGAGGAGTAAGGGTGCTGTTGCCTGGATACCAGAACAGACCTTAGTCTCGTCTCCTCCATCGTTTCTCCACTCCAGGTAGCAATTAGCATCTGAGCTTCTCAAAGGGGACCCCCATATTGACAGACATATGGCAGGGGACCCTAGAACAGATAGGACTGGGCCAGGGAAACCTCAGTCTGAAAACTAATTCTGTCTACTAATTACTGAATGAAATATTCAAGCAGCCCGTGAGACCCCTTTTCACGATCCATCAGAGTCCTTGTAAACCTCTTTGACCGGTGAGACGACAAAAAAACAAACTTGTCTTCGCTGAGATGAATTAGTTTTTGTCTCCATCAGTTCCTCACAGTTAGCGCTTTCATTTAACAGATTAAGTACTGGGAACAGAAGAAGAGCTGTAAAGAATGGACGGTCTCATGTGATTTGAAACAGAACCACTACAGACTGTTAAGTACTGGCTGGTGGCCTAGACTGCCTTCTGAAGATAATCTTCCCTCATCTTTTTACATTTGTCAGCATTACATGACTTGTTCTCTAACAGGATATTTGGTTTTAATTGGGTAAATGTAATGTCAAGTACAATTTTTCTGGATTTAACAATCACGTAAACCGTAATAATGAGTTGGGGGATACATTAGCCTTTAAAAACCTACACACTGTCCACCTAAATATAACGCACCTTACAAAAAAATTTGTATACACTTAGATTAGTGTACTATAATATATGTAGTAAAATTATAAATACAGAACCTCATGGCTGTTCTTTCATTCTGACTAATATGTTTCTACTTAGAGAGCAGCACCATGATGAAAACTAGGATTTAAAGAAAACCTGCTTCTCTAATAATGATCAGGGGACATGGTCAACATGGACAAATAAAGGCCAGACCCCACAGGTTTTTGTGTTAGCCAAATGACAGCTCAACAATATGGACAGCCTGATTGCCAGTGCAAAGCAGAATATCATGGGTCTATAGGTCTGAAGATTCTCTTACCAAACAGCCAATGGGTAGGAAAGAATTAAACTTATTAGCTGTGTATTCTTTAAAAAATAATAAATAAATAAATAAATAAAAAGGAAATTATGAGTCTATACTTTTTGTTGTTACTACAAGCCATGATTTGGTACTTTATGGGAATATCTTAGAAGGAGCTGGGGATTAGTCCAAGTTTGGTAATCAGTCATGGGAGAGTAAAAGCTTTAAGAAACTGGAGATTTTTTTTTTTTTCAAAATTTTGTTGTTTCCATTTACACATTTTCAACTGTAGAGCTTCCAAATAAATAATTAATTCATTTCTGAAAACTAACCCACTGTTGGAAAGTTTTTTTTGCCCTGAAGAGACGAGTTAAGCAGGCAATGAAAGCACTATCTTGCTTTACTCACACACCTCGCTTCTTGTCTCTAGTACGAGTTGAACAGCTGAAGAACCCATTGAGTACTCGCACAAAATGGAGGTGGGTAAAGAAGACACTTAAAGAATTTCAATTACACTGGGCAAAGGAGTCCAGTTTGGTCATATAGAGGGTGTAGGGATTTTACATCATGATTATAGCCAAGAGAGCTCTTAATTTGAAGTGAATACAAGAAGTGAGTTTATATTAATGTGCCATCAACAGGGCAAATGGTAGTAGGACACATTAAAATATGACCAATTCTACTAATCAAACAGGGGGGATCTCCTCAGAAATAAAAGCCCCAGTCATTATTTGAGGAACTACTACTCACAGTTTCCAAATTGTCAGTGTTATTTTACCATGTTATCATGTCCTATTATCAGTCCTGATTCTGTTATCAACGGTGTCCAACGTTATACACACTGTAAATTCTCAAGCCTAACCTTTGAATTACAGTACTGTGCTATATAAATAACATTAATTACTTATAAATTAATACATCTTACTACCAGTTCTTTCTGGTATTGGACTGTTTAAAAAGTACTTTTGGTCAAACTTTCACAAAGGCATGTTAACTGGCTTTGCAGTCATTAAACATACATGAAACACAGGTGAGTGAGAATGCTACATTGTAAGATGAATTACACAGATTTTCCACTGTGGTTTGGGAAAACTGACAGTGAATGGAGCCCAGCCTTACTCTCAGCATTAACAGAGTCAAACATGAAGAGGAGTGAGGCACAAAGGAGAGGACCAACAGATCAGTACGGGTAGCCAGGAGGAAGAGGACGGGGAAGGGGAAGACGAGGAGAAGGAGGAGGAAGAAGGGTGAAGGGGGAGGGAGTTTTGTCAGTGGAAGGTGATAAACTTTGCAAACCTTCCAAACTTGTCCTTGCTGCATAGGAGAGGGGGGAAGCATTGGAACGGAGAGAAGAAGAGAAGAAATCAAAAACAAAGAGCCCACCCAGACACAACTGCTGGACCACTGGTCCACACATACATACATGATTTCACACATTCATACATACATATACATCTTAAAATAGCTGCTGTCATTCAGGTGTTTTCTGCATATCAGCGTTTATTTAGGAACAGCCTTTCAGGCATTTCTCATTAGTACAACACATAGAAAACACCATGCTATGCCAACATGTGATTGTTTTAACAGTTATTTTAACGCTCACTGTTTCTAACACACAAAGTGAAGCTTCCCTGCCAACGCACTCAGACAAAGTGACTGAAATACATCCATTTTAAGAGGGTGGGAAAGATAAAAATATCCATAATGGTGTGAAAGGAAAAGTTTGCCACTGCAGTTTGCAATGGCTGCACTGTTTGTACCACATTTTTTGCTTCATTGCTGTTGCTTAGTAACTGACAAGGCAGTACTCCACAATCTGTGAAGCATGTAGCATTTCATAGATCGTGATGCTCTGATACATGTTGGATAATTTTCTATTATTTGACTCATGATGCACTAATTCCCATCCTGGACACAATTAGTTCCGGATTTGGCCTGGTTGCTGCTGCACCAAATGTAATCCACAAATGACATGTAAGCTTTTAGGCTTTTATACTGGTTGTATATTTCCCATCAAACAACCAGCTCTGCTCAAAACAAAGATGAAAACCTTAATCAAATACAAAGGAACCTTTTTTATGTAGCCTAATACATTGTACTGATAAGCCATGGATAAACTCTACATTAAGATGTATTTAGAGCTTTAACTGCCTGATGAGTACCCACAACAGGAAGTGAATGGAAACCTGCAAGAAAATTTTTGACTGCTGTACATATTTGCATATTTAGAAAACTGTGGTCTATATTATATACGTGTGGGTGACAAATGAAAAGAAAACCCTGATGAGAGTGACCATATTCAGAATGACAATGCCCCTATCCAGAGTGCAAGGGATTCACTAAATGGCTTGATGGATATGAAAATGATGTAAATCTAATGCTATGGCCTTTGTAGTCACCAGGAATCAACACAACAGAACACCTATGGGAGATCTGCGGCTGGCATGTGATAGTATTCTCCACTTCAATGATAAAAACATTAACGGAAGAAATATTGAAATTAAGCAGCAATGGTTTTTAATTCCCTATGAAACATGTGATGAGTTTTATTTCCTTGTATTCATGAGATACCTGTGAATACAGGAATGTGGTGAAGCCCCTCACCCCCAGAAGCCCTGTCTGCTCTGATTGGTGAACTCCACTTGAGAAATATCAAGCCACTGACCCATAACTTAAAGGGGAACTTCGGTCATTTTCAACATGCTATTCTATTGCTCGATCTACCCGAGAAAAGCTTGTACCGGAGA
>JAPTYQ010000008.1:1484161-1501652 GCA_029814465.1 Ostorhinchus cyanosoma
CTTTGTAACTGTGGACTGTTTTCAGAAAACAAAACCTTATGTGTGTTTTGGGCAAGTCAGATAATGATGTTGCAGTGCCCACTGACTGTAAGATAAGCATAGCAAACTAAATCAGCTCAGCCAAGAATAAATTAGGTGACCATTAAGGAAACTTTAATGTTTTCTTTGACTTGTCAATGATGTGTGGTGAATGGAATATAGGTGTTATTTTCGTTGCTACTGTTTCTATTAGTGAGAGTGATGTACTGTCTCCCAAAGGTAGAAACCAGGTTACCAAGTCAGCATCTGAGTTTTCAGTAGAAACTTAAGTCACTTTGTTGGTGATAAATTAGGCAACTCTAACAGTAAGTATAGCATTTGTAATATTGTCTATGTAATTCAATAGTGTGATTCAAGAAAGTAACAGATTAATAGATATTAAATATATTAATCTTAGGTTTCAGACTCATCCATGTGAGTGCTAATCAGTGTCCCATTGCCAATACAATTGTTAAATCCAGTGACTCTATCCCAGATTATCCTGGTTCTTTAGTTTCTAGTTTGGGATGGAACTGTAAACAAATGCTGGGAAGTGTCCTGTTATTTCAAGAAAGGATAGGAATTAAATTAAATTGAAGGCCTTTCAGGGTATATTTAGAGGCCCTGTGGGTGGCAGATCAGGAGAGATATGAAGATGATGGGACAAAAAAAAGGAGGAAGGAAGGAAGGAAGGAGGGAAGAAGAAGAGGTTTTCAATCAGCAGCAAAAATCTCAGTGCCTGACTGTTCATACTGTTTTCTACCAGCTGCACCAAGGTGATATAATACAAAGCTGTATTCTTCACTATCATGTTTGCGAATATGTTATTTGAGAATCAAATTATTTAAAGATGTCAGATCACCAACTTGGCACTTTGAAAATAACTTCTAAAGCCTAAAGGGCAACCCAAAAGCCAACAAACAGAAAACAGTATTGACTTTCAGAAGGTTTGATTTCTACTCCGTATTCCAAAAGACTTTGGTAAGATACAATTGAGCTCTGTCTCGCCCTCCCTCTTCTTTAGTCATCATACAAGCACAAATGCTCATCCCACACAAACAGACCTACTACTCTTTTAGTTGCACACACAAACCATTGGTGTGATTTCTCAAGTAACACAGTGCATATACAGTAACACTGACAAAATGTTGTATCTTTGTGTGCTTGTTACACTGTGATCCCCTGGCAACTTAGGAGCAGATGACGCGCAAAACAAACCTATGTCAAATGTAGGCAGTTCATACACCACGGAAAATAAGGCTTAAAATAAACACCATACGTGTACTGATATAGCTAACATTCAATTCGGTGTCTTCGTGTTTGTCATTTGGATTCAAACGAGTCATCAGTAACTATTTAACAAGCGCACATAAAATAAAAAGTAAACACAGCTACGTGTTGTATTGTTGTTATTCTGTGTCAGAATACCACTAATAGTTCGAAGGGGTCTACCTGTAAACCATTTGGAAAGTGCTCGTTTTAGTGGAAATATTTAATTTTAAGTATGTGCATGTTATTGTGTTGGTTTTCGCTAACACTAGTTGTCACCTGAATTTGGATAATGTACTATGTTCGTTTTTCTCTCTCACATCTGATTATTGTGAAGCTGTACACTGATCTCAGCTTGGGAAAAATACAATCTAAGTAACAGAAAACGGTGATTTGAGGTACCCTAAGCACCAAACCAGCTGTCTTTGGATTTGGGTATTTTGAGGCTGTCTGTTTCAACGGGCAGAGACGACGCCCGACTGCTAGCGGTGGTTAGCTTAGACAGCAGCCGCCGCCATTAACTACCAGCCGATGTTAGCTAGCCATTAACGCTACCGCAGGCCTTCGGATTTACTGATATTATATCGGGGGCTAGATTTCACCAATTGTGTTGTTTTCTGCTTTCTTTTAGTTAGAGATTTGTCAGACCGCAAACATTTAATGTAAACATTTAACTCTAATCCACCAAAATATCAATTTCTATTGTAAAACGAACCTTCAACTTTACCGCAAGCTAACGCTAATGTTACAGATTTTTGGCTAGCAGCATCCGTTGCTTGCGTCCAGAAACACTAAAAGGGCGCATTTAGGTTAGTGTAAATGTCTAATTGCTTCTTAACCCATTTTATACATTATAAACAGCAATATACGCAACATGAGAGACATCTACAACCTACATAGTGCTTAAATTAGTGTGACAGTGCTAGCTTGTCGGGCATTCATACTGTCAAACATTGACGTGAATACGGGCAATCGTTTGAGGTGCACATACAACTGATATAATCACGATGTTTTAATATACCTATGTGGTTGATGTATATTATAACCGTGTGTGTGCGAACCTTTTTGATATTGTAAACACGGGTCAACATCCCGATGCCTCGGTCGTTGAGGATGGTGAGTTTTTCTGCCAGCTTCTGCTGGCTGGGCTGGATCACTCCCCGAGACATCTTCTTGCGGTTAAATCTCCGACTCAGTCCAGAAAAATATCACAAATTTCCGAAGCCTATGGTCCGAAAAGGAAGAAAAAAAATCAGTGATTAATGCAGTTAGTGGATGTCGCCCATGTTCAGATATTCGGGGCCAGCAGCTTCCTGTACTCCACCCCACCGTCTCCCTGCCTGTTTTTTTTCGGTCACAGAGATGAGGAGTTGTCCTGATTTTCACAACGAGGCTGGTGTATGGTGCGTTCAAGGGTCCTTCGTTGTTACAATGAAATCGCGTTAAATCGTTATTGTAACACAGTTTGGTATGCCAATGTTATTTGAAGATAGGGTGACCAGATCTAAACTAACGAAATGCGAAGTGTATTAATCCAAACGCAATCAAATGTAATGAATTACATAATACTGCTGAAGTAGTAAAAATAGTTAACATGTTACATTTCGAAAGGAACCTTCAGATGTGCTCCAAATATTCACATAATAGTAGTTGGTGGAAACGTGTATACATTCACAGGTTTTTGCAGATTTTCTAAAAGTTAATTAGAAATAGTTGTGATATATTAAGATGAAAACCTGATTTTAATCAAAATCTGGGACACTGTCCACATGTTGTATGTGGGACACAGATCAAAATGCCGTTGATGTCCCTGAGCCTCGTCTCTGCGTATGTATGCATGTGTAGCTTAACACTGACATTTTAAAAAGTGTTTATTTTTACGTTTAAAGTATCTTTCATAACAGTCACATCAATTTTCGCAAGACGACAAAGACTTTTTAGGCCACCAATTCATTTAAACAAAACCTTATCGTTTGCTACTTTACTCTGTGTACGCGAATGCATCATGGCGCTGACGTACTTCCGGTTTATCTGTCAGTTCGGTAAAAGCTTGATCGCTGTTTCTGCAACATTAGCTTACCTTTCACACTTTCTCTTTCTTCAATATGACCTGAGATGATACAAGTCCGTGTCTGCAGAGGCAAATATATGACTCTGATACCTTGTGTATTAAATCAAGTCATTTAGAACAGGTGGGTGTAAAAGGCAGAAAAATTAATATTTGTGTTATTGTACAGAACAAGTAGGGAGCCTTTGATGCACTGGACTTAACATATGGAGTAACTGTGAAGAGAACATCTTGAAATTTCATTATTTGCTTTTTCACTCATTGAAACAGGCTAGAAGAACAACAAATACTGAGTTTCACTCATGTTAGCACAGTAGATTTTATGTGGGAACAAATACGTGGGTTAAAGTTTGCAGCACATTTTATATCACTGTTTATCACATTGACATTTATTATGCTGGTAACAGTCACTACCTTTTAAATGTACTTTTTTCCCCAGTTGGGTACTGTTTGATCCTCTGCTCAGTGATGCATTCACTTGCTCAAGAAATTCAGGGCTTCTCTAAAAACTGCCTGAAGAAACAGTGCACGCATGTTACCACTGTAACCGGAAGAAAGTTGCTGGAAAGGAGGACTGATGAAGGAGACAGCCAGGTGGAGCAAGTTGAAGAGCTGGATGAGGGTAGCGGATGTGGATTTGTGGAAGATAACAGTTTGGACCTTCAAGTTGGAGTTGTCAGACCGTATCTGCTGCTGGGTAATGTATTTTACTTTGCTGTTAAAACATTGTTTTGGCCTTCATTTCTACTGGGTCAATTTGCTAATGTGGGGCTGGAGAAGAGGAAGTCTGGAGGGCCACCAGAATTAAACCACTAGACAACGCCACCTGGGGAGTCTCACACCAGGAAATATATTACGGACTAAACCAATAAAGGTTCAGTAACTGAAATAAGACAGAGATGTTGTTCCAAAACAAAACACATTTATTGATCATTTGATCCAGAGGTAGCTGGAAGTTATCTGTGAAGATGAGGAAGGTTAAGACTATTAAGACAAGTACTAAAGCTGGTGTAAAAAGATGTAGAAAAAATATTTTATTACAGTTATTTAATTATACTTACAATGTTATATTTTCTTTAAAAACAATTTCCAGTAGAAAGGACTAAGATAAATGGGAAAGGGTGGGCTAGGGCTAGCTGTGAGAAGGCAACCTACTTTAAGCATGTATTTTCTGACAGTGTAACTCACCCACCACTTGTGTAGTCATGGCAACCATGTCAGACCGGTTCAATATCGTGCCCCTGTGCTTTTTTACCACTACAAATTGTTAAAGGGAACCTACAGTGCTTAGCCTCCACCACAAGCCAGCAACCAGCTCCACTACAAAAAAGGGAAAAAAAAGAATTATTAAAACAGTACAAGGGATCAATATCAGTTGGTTCAGTATAAAACACCACCCGGCCTCAAGGGCTGGCAATCCTATGCAATAATTAGCCCTGTGTGAAAGCTATACAAACTAAGGGCAAAACAGCAGCTGGTGCTACCTAAAATACAGACATATTACATGTTAACAGGGTTATAACATGCATTGCACACTAAATGTGAATAGGTTAGAACAGTTATAACACAGTAATAACACATCCACGCTAAAGCTAACAGATACAATATGGAAATAACAACATGCTAAAGTAAAAGTTAAAGCTTATAACTATTCTATTCTATTCTATTCTATTCTATTCTATTCTATTCTATTCTATTCTATTCTTCTTTGATGCCTTATAAATGAACATACAATATTAGGTTAGAATTTTTTTTATTAAAAACTGAAGCCAAACAAAAGGTACAAAAAAAAAAACCAAGGTGCCTTGAGATTAAAATGGACATAAACATCTGTGAAAGGTTTGGGCCTCTGGACCAGCTGGTCCAGGACAGCCAGTCTGGAGCTCCGTGGTTTTCAATTTTCTATATGAAAAGTAATAAAAATGCAAAAGTGAATAACAGAACACACGATGACAGATTCCTTACCAGTGTGATGTGATGTGAAATTTCTTACCTGGGCCATTGGACCAGGGCACAAACAAGCCCCGGTTAGGAAAAACAGGCGAGTCTGTCTGGTTCATTTCAGGTGGAATTCACAATACATAAAGAATAAAGCAGTGTTGAGCTCACGGCGAAAACACAAATACATTTAGTGTCAGACTGTTGACCATTTAGTATTAGTTTAACCTGACTTTTGACTAAACTACTGGGGCCACTGACTGCTCCGCCTCCCCCCAGACTAGGGGTTGCTAGATCCAGCATACGCGTCTACTACAAGGAGCTACCATGGCAAGAGACAAGTCCTACACCAGTATTTAAACCATCTCTTGTAGTCTCTTCCCTTGAGCTGCAGCCTCTTCACCTCGGCCCCCAGCTCACTCCACAGTTCGCGCCCCGACTCGCCCCACTGCTCGGCCACAGGAGAACACACCGTGGCCTGGGCCCGCAGTCTCAAATTGGCGTTGGTCTTTAAATTGTGCTCCGCTTTCAGTCGTCTCCATGTTTCAAAAGCATCTCCAGTACATATACTTGTTTTGTTTTTGACTTTGCCACAATGTATTTGGGAATAATAAGAGGCTTTTTAGGTTTAGTAACATCAGACATTTGTGATCAGAAATATTCCAGATGCAGCTCATAGGAAACTGGCATCCTGGATTCTGAAACACTACTGACTTGGTGACTGGTAGATAGGTGATCAGTCAGACCAAAACACAAAGTGACAACATAAACATTATTTAGGGGCTGACACTTACCTTTTCAAATGCAAATATTCTGGCTGGACTACTATTATCAGTGATATCAGTATTGGAAATGAACATGATTTAGGGCTGGGTGATATGAACCAAAAATCATATCTCGATATTTTTTGGCAGAATTTTTTGGCCATACACGATATACATCTCAATATATTACTTTTATACAAACTAATACCAAAAAGACAGTTCTAGGTCAAATTCACAGGTACCAGCTGCCATATAGGCACTTTTTTATTGATAGAAAGCAGCACAATATCAACATGTTCATAAAAAAAACATAAAATAAAAAAATGAATAAATATAAATGAAATAAAATTGTTCCACAACA
Source organism: Ostorhinchus cyanosoma (assembly GCA_029814465.1). Classification (NCBI taxonomy): domain Eukaryota; kingdom Metazoa; phylum Chordata; class Actinopteri; order Kurtiformes; family Apogonidae; genus Ostorhinchus; species Ostorhinchus cyanosoma. The sequence goes on from JAPTYQ010000008.1 coordinate 1,490,580, forward strand.
AATATGTGGAAAATAACATTCTTTTACAACATAACAAAATGTACATGGCTGCGCAGACGTGATCCTTTTTGGAAAATTCTGTATTTATACGGCCCTGTATATCTATACTGTCAATAGCATGCCAAGCCTGTAGATGGCAGTGTAGTGGGAGATCGAGTACCATTAACCAATCTGAATCCTGTACAAAACGTTACTTCTGCTATGAACCTATGGAGATGTAGGTTTCCTGGTTCCGCGTCTGAGACATGTAACCAATGTAAATGGATGGGGCGATGACTTTATGTACAATCACAAACTTCTTTTATGATGTCACAGAAGGCATAAAAAAGGGTTTGAACTATGCATCGAAGTCTGACAATGTGGAAACGCCTCATGAAAGCCTTATTTTACATCAAGTCAATTCACAAAGATCCTGTTAAGCAAATGTAGTGGACGCAAATTAGCTAAGATGTTAAGATTTGCTACCACCGAACTTCATTATTTTCTCATTAAATCCTTGTAACTTCACTTATCAGCTCTATCCTTTTTCTTCACGGCTTGAGCCCTGGCTTGGGCCCCGGCTGGCTCGCGGCTCAACCCCGGCTCGGCCCGCTGCCACTGGAGCACCAGAGCATTCCCAGGACCCAAGACCCAAGAGATTGGTCAGGGTTGTGAGAGGACAGGGGCGGGGTGGGTTGTGCTCTGATACGGAGAGAGGTGGGGTACAATAAAGCAGAGTGAGAGGTTGACAAGGAGAGGAGTAATATGGGGTATTTGGGGGGAACAGCGCAAGGAGTACAATTTAAACCCAAAATTATTTAGCTCAATATAAACGATAGAGTCTCTTAGTATATCGCATGTGAAAAAATCTCAATATATTTCAAAATCTCGAGGTATCGCCAAGCCTTAAAAGGATTCCTTAATGTCTGGTGACAGTCAGGGCCATTTTATGATTACTCGGAACCTAATTACATACAGCACATTTAAATGTAAAAGGGGATACAACCACTTTGGTTTATAGAAACTGAGTTTTTTTCACTGAAACTTTTTTTACTGCTGTACATACTGTAGTAAAGTATGTAGTAAAAGTTTCAGTGAAAAGCTGGTTTCAGGCATCATAGTGGCTAAGGTGAGTAGGCACATGGAGCAATACATGAGCAGAGCACAGACAGGAATTGGCAATTGCACCAGAGGAGCCACGCACTAGCTACTGGTTGATAGGGTAATCAGCCAAGACTGGAAGACCATTACCAACCTTTGCACTGCCTGGACTGACTAGAAGAAAGCCTATGATTCAATGTCACACATGTGGATACTGCAGTTCCAAAAGCTGTGTAACATCAACAGGACACAGAGTTCATCGAGAACTTGATGAGGCTATGGAATATGACTCTGGAGGCCAACTCAAAGCCAATTGCACAGATGAGCATCAAACGTGGCATATACCAAGGAGATGCTGTGTCCACCTGTTGTTCTGCATAGGCCTAAACCCCGTCAGCCAGATCATTACAAAGAATGGCTTTGGGTACTGGTTCCGAAGTGGAACAACCATCAGCCACCTCCTCTACATGGATGTCATCGAGCTATATGCCAAGAATGAGTGAAGGGGTAATCTCTGAGGACAATGTACTTAGTGTAGTAGTAACACTTGGTGTTCAGGTTGCATGACTCCTGTTAAGGGTTGAACCTGGACTATATCTATAAAACAACAGAAATGAAAAAGAACCATCCATCACACTTAAAAGTTAGAAGTGACTTAGCTCAAGGAATCAGAAGTGGAAAATACATGTTCTACCATTTTTAAAAAGAAATTAAAGATATGTAATGATAGTTAACTTTATTTAAAATGTATTCCAGATGGATTGAGGATGAGGATGGATTGACTTAAAGTCATTTTACTGTGCTAGAGCTTAGTTTGTGAATGTACATGAACTGTACTGCAGTTGCTGCTCCCTGTTACATCATCAACCTGATTTGAATAAATTACCCTGAACCTTGGGGGTGCGGTGTAAACGCAATTGCCAGGAATTCTTTTACCCAAATAAGTTCCTGGTAAAAAAGTTCTTGATAATCAAGTTCCTGGGCTGTCGTTGTTTGTGACGCCTGTTTATGTTTTCTTGTGTTCCTCATTTAATGGGTCTTATTTGGTTTATTCACCATTTTTCCTCCTGTCCTTTTTCCCAGTTTGCTCAGTTCTTGTTCTAGTTGTTGCTGCTATTGTGGTTATCACCATGGTTGTTTTGTTCGTATTGTTGATATTTTCTTGTGAGGGTTTTAGGCATCTTTGTTCTCCCCCCCTTTTAATTTATTTATAAAATGAATTCCTGGATCTTGAAAACCTATGGAGTAACAATGCAGCGTTTCCGTTGGTAAGGTTATGCCGTGGCACGTCCTGCCCCCTCAAATGAAAGTTTGTAAAGCTTCAGGAGGTAGGGAAAAGATAAATGAGTGTTAAGGTTGGCTTTCACTTCTGTGAGTGGCGGTCCACCCAGAACTAACGAAAGAAACATGCGTACCTGCCCCCTTCCCCCCCAATCACCACCAAAATGTAATCATTTGTTCCCTGTGCCTGTATCAACGTTTCCTGAATATTTCATCCAAATCCGTCCATAACTTTTTGAATTATCTTGCTAACAGTCAAACCCCAATGAAAACATAACCTCCGCCGTTCCTTGGCAGAGGTCAAAAACAAATAAAATAACACATACAATGTACTTTCTGTTGACAGAAACATTAAAATATTTAATATAGTTGTGAGTGGTAGTCACGGAGATGGCTCATCAAATTTGAAGTGTTGCCCCCCTTCCCTGAGACTTTATTCTGCATTTTCTGCAGACAGGTTGACTATCTTCAATTAGTTTCCCCTCAGCACCCTTTAAAAATCCAAAATAGTCCAGACTTCCGAATTTGTCCTTTTAATGGTAATACTAAGCGGTAATACTACCTGTCGGGAATTTTACTGCAGTTTGTCATACCTTTAATCATTAAATCCCTAATTTAACCTTAGATTGAAATAATGGGTGGAAAAATTTAAAGATGGACCAGGTTAATTGCTCAGGGGTCCAAAGAAAAGAATGACAATTAATTGACAGGGCATTTTGGAGCTGCCTCCAGTGTCCTTCAGCAGTATTATACTTTAGGATACTACCATATCATCATTTTGGAGCCAATGCCCTCTCCTCTTGGTGTTTATACATTATGAAAAAGATGGCATCATTGTTGTCAAGTACACCTACAATATCTTAATGTTAATCAAGTATTTGAAATTATTGCTTTCACCAAGTTAATTAGAGCTTGTGTATTCCCAGGTCCGTCATCTTTCAAAACAATTACAAATCAAAGTGAGGCTTCAGAACTCTATAAATTAAGCTTTAAAATACAAATGGAACAAAATATACAACTCCAATTAAGAAAATAATGATATTTTCCTGCATTATATATTCTGTAGGGCAATGTTTTCATAATTGTAGGAAAACATATTTGCCATTAGCCAAACATCTGTGACAGACCCTCAGTCAGCCAAATGAATCATCTCTTAGGCTGTAATTTATTACTTATTTGAAATCCTCACTAGAGTTGGTTGACTCAGATACTGGTTCATTGTTCCTTGTTAAATTAAACGAATGAATTCCCAGTAACAGTTAAATCAGATTCATTCATCTTAAATTCATCTGAGGGAGTGCAGTGATCCACCCTCCAGCTGGAGGATGCTGGATGACACCCACATTTGTCAGCATGTATCTGTCTTGCTGAAGTGTCCTTGAGCCTGATATTGAATCCCCTACCAGCTCTGGGGTGCAGTTCTGCTCTGTAACACACGTCGAGCTTTGACCTCACAGCAGGAGAGAATCAAAAAGAGAATTTCTCAGCTGGGATCAATAAAATATTACATCTGTTAGGTTTTAGAGAGGTGACTCTTACCTGTACAGTGTCTCACCATGGACAGCATTAAACTACTGTTCATTTCAACAATAAGAGCTCAGCAGTCACACCATCCATGTAAAGACCAATGTCAGAGATCAGCTCAATGAAAGGTTTGCAGGAAACCATCTTTATAAATTTCAGATTAACTCCAACAGTGTTGTCAGGATTCAAACATTTCATCTGATCCTTTTCTCAGTTAATCAGTTAGTAGTTCATGAACCATGTACTAATGTGCTAAAACATTTGTTTTGAACAGTACTAATATGCTCTAGCACATTTGTTTTGACCAGAAAGATCTAGCATTACAAATCTGAAACATTTGATTGACTGTCATGTAAGGCTGACAAAATCTTCTTCTTTCTTTTACTTCCTCTTTTTTTGGTGAGGTCTTCATCACTGGTGTGAGTCTGCCTGCTTGCTTTTCCTGAAGGTGTTTAGGATTAAACTCCTGGCTTTTCTGTCAGTTAGAACATGTGGATGTCACAGCCTTCTCCAAGGAGTTGTTGGACATCCTTACCGAGGGTCTGTATGATGTTGATATGGGGCTGACCTACACTATGATGGTGGTAATAGTTCCAATAGATGTCTTGGGAGGTGGGATATGTCCATCCATGCAACATGACCAAGAAAGCGCATCCAGCTGAGAAACAGTCTTGTGCGGAGCTGAGGGCAGTCAGTCTGGAACCTTATATCCTTGTTTGAAACAAGGTTGTGCTATGTCACTTTCAGAATTCTCCGATGACAGGCACTTTGGAAACTTTCCAAACACTGAAGTTGTTGTTCTGTCAGGGCCCAGGTGGAGGAGCTGTACAATAGTGCTGATGGCACACCACATTCAAAGAGCTTGATCTTTGTGCTAAGTGTGATTCCCCAATTCTTCCAGATGTTGTTTAATTTTGCCAGATGTTGTTTTAAACAAAGTGACCAAATCTTTTCATTTAAGAAGCTATAGTCAAATGTTCAGTGATTTTGTGGGAAAAACTGCTTAAAACAATTATCAAAACAGTCAAGCCTTGTTTTTTTTTTTAGTTGATGAACGAATCAGCTCTGTGACTGTTGGATTTTGGAGGGGGGTTTAGTTTCTTCCCCTTCTTCTTTACCAGGTGTCTGGTTGTTTACAGAATAATCAGGCTTACTAACTCACTCAGGCCAAGAAAGAGTTTGTTTTACCACCTAAGACAACAGGTTGTGTGTGTGTGTGTGTGTGTGTGTGTGTGTGTGTGCGTGTGTGCGTGTGTGTGTGTATATATATATATATATATTTTTTTTTTTATTTTCTGTATTTTTATATTGTGATAATTAGCTCACCTCAGTTAAAAAAGTGTGTCTGCTTTGTTGTTTCACTAAACTTTACAGTATACATTTGTGAAATGTTCTACTATTTGATATGGTTTTCATTATTTTCCTCTTGTGTGTTTGACCTTTTTTTACTGTTACATCTTTTGTGTCAGTTTCATCACATTCTTTTTATCTTATGTTGACAATAACAGTAATATATATTATACTTGAAATAAATCAACCATACACACAACAACAGTGATTACAAATTGAAAACTGGTCTGAAGAGCTGAGTTCTGAAAGGTAATTTGAAAAAGATTAGAACAAAGTTTATTTACCTCATTTCCATTGTGGATTAACAGTTACTATTTAACCTTGACAGAAATAATGATTTGACTTTTGTTATGACAATTACTGTAAATGTAGTCCAGCTCCACGTACAACTGGATGATACAGGCAAAAATGTTAAGATGAAAAATATTTATATCAGTAATTATTCCAACAAATGTCAAATCAGTATGTTGAAATCAGTCTTAATGTTGGGAAGGCTTACAAACAAAGCACAATCAGTAATTCTGCTGAAATACAAAACTGAAATAAGGAACCTGATGAAAATGTAAGCAGTAGAAAGTAGAAGTATTTGTAAGTATCATAAAAATGACAATTCAAGTAAAATCCAGTTACTTAAAAACTGCTGAAATACAGTTACATCAGCAAATATGGATGTAAAAAGCGACCATTAAACAACCAACCTTCAATCCTTCTTAAAGTTTAAGGCTTTTTTAAACTAAAACTGAAAGTAGTTTTATTTCTAAATGGAGTTTCCTGAACAACTGCAAGAAAAGATGACTGAGCCATGCCTTCAGCAGATTGAATTTGGTCCCCTGACACGCTTAAAAATCCTGGCATTGGTGCATCTTTCCACAGATGTGTCAATTTAAATCTTTCCGTGTGCACTGATGAGACATATGGGCCAGAGCTGGCGTATTTCCAAAGGCACTCCATCCATTGGATTTAGATTTAGTGCTCAACACCATGAATTTGGCATCAACTGAAAGTGTCTTAGCTGATGCAAAAAGTGCAAATGTTGACACTTTGAAGGCATATGCAGTAAGCTGATGCTGCTGCATAGAATGGACTGGAGAAAGCCTAAAAGTAGCCATTTTTTGTCAGTGTTTCTACACATAGAGGAATTATCCAGCTCTTGCTATTGCAGACGACCACCTCTGTTTTCACGATGAACTGTCAGATGGAAAGAGGCTCTTCATTGCATGTCTTGTTTTTTCAGCTGAATGACTTTTTTTCAGCTTTTGCCTCTTGTGTTTTCTTTCATGGTAATGCCTCCCTAAGTGTTTGACCTGTTTCCTCTCTTGGATTAGTCATTCAGACTCTCGCTGTTATGAAAATGCCTCCTCTCCCTTTTCATAACAATCATAAACTTCTTTCTCTGCAGGTGTGGGTAATGCTGAGTGTTTATTTCAGCAGTTTTTTAAGCCTAGTCTGGTGCCACTGTACAAATCATCTGATTCCTTTTTCAGTGTTTTTCTGTCGCTCTAAGCCATTTTACGGTGGTTTTCTGCTGACTGATACCTTCTCTCCCTGGTTTTTTCAGCTGTTAGAGAGGCTTTTCTGTCTGAATGTTTTCCTACTAAGAGATATAAATCCAGATATCCTGCAGCCTTTATGATGTGCTGCTGAAGATTCACACTGTTGACCGTTCTTTGAATTTATTTGCAGTCAGAATGTCTTTTTTGTAATGTATTCATTTTCTTGGTTGTCAGGGGCTGCAATTTACACTATTCTAATTTTCATTTACTTGGCAGCGTGATCAGTTGGTCCTTAAAGCCTCCAAAAACTGCATAATCCCTAATTTATTGAATTGACCATTTTAAGAAAATAAATCTATACAACACATTTTTCTTTTTGCAACATTTCAAAAGTTCACTTTAAACTCATCTTTATTGAAATGCAGCTACTATCATGTTACTTCACTGTGAATTTCTCCATATTTTTAAGTAGAATAAACCTTTTCATTATTAGAATTATTTCAGATCCTCTAAATTTACATTTCCCAAATATTCCAAGTGTTTCTCATCCTCTGACGACAAAGGAAAGTCAATAACATCAACTTTCTTCAACTTTCATTCCGGACCATTTCTTCTTCCTGTCAAAAAATAATGATTTGCTATTTATCATTATCATTTTTCATTTTCTTTGAAGCAAATAATCTTTTAGTATTTAACATTTTGGCCATGTCTGGCCAGCTCTACCTCCGCCACTAACAATCCAAACAATAGACAAATAAATTCTTTCTTTTTTTCTTTTTCATAGTGCTTTTTCACTGAAATTAAAAAAAACAGGAGACTGCTAAATATTCATTCATGGCAATAAAAAGACACATTTGATGATTATTTGTCTCAGTAATTAGGGCCATGGCCTTGGTTCGCTCTTCTCATCGAGTTGTTTCTGCCTTTCAGCCTCTCAGGATGCAGCCCACGACATTGACACCCTGCTGAGATATAAGGTCAGTACAAAGGGATCAATAGAACGGGCATGCCCTTGCCTTGTTGTAATAGCATGTGTGGCGACATGAGATTAGAGGCAGCCATGTAGGTGTTGCTTTCCTGCGGGTCAGCAACAATCGAGCCAGCAGCCAGAGGAGCCTCATGACTCATGCAGTGACACATTAGCTCAGTAGAGGGAGTAAATGATTACAGTGGAGTCTGAGCGCTGCCCCTATGCTTCAGAGGGAAGCCACCGCTCCTGTCTCTGCAGTGGCTGCTCCCAGGCACAGCGCTGCCTGTGCAGTCTCAGGATGATGAATCACACAGATTACACATACCTTCACTTCTTGTTTCAGGGATGAAACCTTGACTGTTTAATAACTTAAGCATGGATTTCCAGATGGATTTTAAAGCCCAGGAGCTAAAAGACACCCCATAAAGCTTCTTACCATTAGACTATTCAAAGGTACAATACGCAACATCCACATTAAAAACCTGAAAATACTAAACCTGTGTTTTTATATATTGCTGATGTGTGTACTTTCTGTACACCATAATCAGATTTTCCCCATAATGTTCAAATGCAATTAAATATTTGATTTTATACAGTGAAATTGCCCTTTTTTTTTAGTCACCATTCAGTGGTGTCATGTCACCTGGACAGTTCTGATGAAATATCTGGAATAAATCACACAATATCAGATATACTTACAAATACAGCAGTATTTAAGCCACTAAAAAGTTAGTGCAGTTTTAAAATTTTTCAGCAGCTTCTTGTAGTATTTGTTCCAGTTTGATATTCGATTTCAGCTTACTTTTAGTTTTATTTCGATGATTAGTCAAGTTTTAATGTGTTTATGTTAGTCAGGTATGTGGGATTTCTAGGAGCTGAATGAGGTAGGATGGAAGAAAACAGGACATCGAATATGGTTTTCAAAACCTTTTTTTATCATTAAAAATATCTTACTGTTGAATACTGCAGACCATTAACATTGTTAAACCCACAGCATAATTAGTGCTACAAACGATAATTATCAACTTCAACTAAATTATGAGAATTTAATTAACATAAAACCAAATTTTGTTTTTGTGAACTGAAATTGCCATACTGCATTATATGATGCTATTTTGCAGCAGAGTCATCCAACAGAGAAGTAATTTAATGGCATATTTAAATGTTAATCTGACTTACTATGATGTACATTGTATCATAATTGTAACATTAGCTTTGAAATGTGGCTAGGTCTGGTTATGTGAGATGAGTTAAATGCTGCTGGATAACTATTGGTGTGACATTTTTTGCACTTGCATTAGGTGGTTTTTCAAAAAACAGGGAAACACTCTTGAATACATTCTGGTGTAGTAAGCATTTGGCCCATGTTCTTGCCGTATATTCCCATAAAATCCTCAACATGTCTGGTAATAAGCTGTGTGAACTGTGTGAACTTCTTTTGTGTCATCCATGAAAAAACATCTTGGCCATTTCAGACAAAACAACATTGCATAATGCTATACTTATGCTCTTCATTGCAACATATGATGTAGCCTGTTGCACCAGCTTCTAATGGCAGTTTGAGAAAACAGACATCTTTTAAATTGTATTTGTTTTTCCTTTTTATTTAAATTAGGATAAACCTTCCAAGTTTTTACCACTTTCCAGGAAATTACAAAATACCATTAAAAGTCCCTATCTAGCTTTTTATCATATTGTGTTTATATTCTAGCATTTAGGTTATGTTAAGTGCAAAGCATATGACATAGAAACATGAAATTAGAAATAACTACATCATACAAAGTCACCAGTTTTTTTTCAATGTTAATGAAAAGATCAATCAAGTTTGATCATTCTGCAATATGTTTCACTTTAATATGATCATGTTTTAAATAGCATTTACTGGTAATGTTAATGTCAAAGCTCACTTAAAGACATAAATGAATAACTAGTCTTTCAGTTTTATTGTGTTTCGATGGGCTCTGGTCTCTATCAGTACTGAACGTTGTGGGAAAACAATGGAGCTGTGTGGCACAAATAAATAATTTACATCCGACTGGATACAAGACTGTACTTCATCATCAAGACAGCATTGTCAGTTGCAGTCATTTTCAGATAAGATAGCACTTTGTGTAATTTTATGAATAAAAGTTAAATGCAAGATCTCATCTGTCCACTTCTTTACTTGTGGAAAAGGATGTTTGATGTTGCAAAAATACTTTAAAGGCAGGACACATGCTGAGATGTAAAGCACAGATCTATCCCTCTGAGCTAAGCTAAATCTATGTGCGGAGTAGGCAGATACTGCAGAATCAGAGCCATCATACTTCCGTGTACCCTTCTTTTTCTGTCTCCCCCCTTGTCATTCTTCTCCCCCTCCTCCCTCTCCTACTCAGGTGTCATATCATCAATATGGCAGACAGAACACCTATTTTTCTCTTGCCAAAACAAATACTGCTACAGGGGTAATAGTCTCAAGGAGTTTCATGTACCATCCATCCTTCTCTTTCTTAGGTGTCTCACGTGCTAAATGTGGCGTACGGGGTCACTAACCTGTTCTCCGATCGGCTGGTGTACAAGACGCTGCAGATCCTGGATCTCCCAGACACTGATATCACCTTCTATTTAAAAGAATGCAGCTCCTTTATAGATGAGGCTAAAGAAAAGGTACACAGACCCTCATACAAATCCTTCTAAGGACCCACCTGAATGAAACACATATTTAAGGTGGACATAGTGTATACTTACTGGTTGACTACCAAGAATAGAGTGGTGACAGCTGGAGAGACAGCGGACAGCCCGGAGAGACGGCATCGGGGCAGTAAGGGTTAGCAGCCCAAACCTGCATCTTCCTCTCTACTAGGAGGAAGAACCCACCCTAAAGCTACAGATCAACTTACGGAAAGATACCCCCAGGGATCCCCGAGAGGGGGGGAGGATGAGGATCCCATTCGGACGGACCAAAGAATGACGACTTTACGCAATGGAAACACGACGACGAGCACAGAATGCTTTTGTGGCAAGGTGTGCAAAAACCCGCGTGGCCTGAAGATCCACCAGACCAAAATGGGATGTGTGCAGACGGTGCAGGCATCACAGCGCGCAGGGAATCCCCCTGGTGAGACGCAGGAGGAGCTAGGCCTGGAGCCAAACCATAGTGCCCAGAACCTCCAAGTGAGACAAGCCCCATACCCACACAGACCACCTGAACAGCGTCGGGTTAAATGGCCCCAAGCTAACAAGGAGCAGGAGTGGCGCCAGTTTGATGAGGACACTAATTCCATCTTGGAAGCAACAGCTAAAGGGGAAGCCGATCGACGTCTTCAGACTATGACCACCATCATCATCAGCCTGGCAGCTGAGAGATTTGGCCTGGAAGAGAAGAAAGCAACAAAA
>JAPTYQ010000008.1:1508339-1521062 GCA_029814465.1 Ostorhinchus cyanosoma
TATGGTGGAAAACATAATTTGGGTGCAAATAACCTGCTTGGCGGAGGTCTGCACTCTCAGAGTGCTTTTCTAGTTTTATTTAATTGTTTACTTTGTTTTGCATTCATTTTGTGTTACCTTCAAGGATGTATGTATATATTTATTTACTTTTCTGGCACGTCAGTATAGGTGTGTGTATGTGTGTGTGTATGTGTAAATGATAAGTCAGGTTAACTATTTACAAAAGATCCAAGGGAATTGATTTTTCATACATTATGTTGATAAAAAGCTGAAAGTTAGACAGTCGTGGAAAGAAGGGGAGGGATTAAATAAGTTATACTTCCTCCTACTCCTTTTCAAGTATGAAGTCATATTTTGTTTTCATGTATGTATAAGTTTTTCATGTTTTCTTGCAATCTGTTTTTATTTCTAAGGACTAAAGTAGGGTTACTTTGGTTTGTTGCATATTCAAAATAAACTGAAACTAACTAAAAAACTAACTAAAAAAAAGACTCATTATTTGTAGTACACTTACTTGAAGTTGGAATGGTTTTACCATCACTCTGCCGAGGGGTATTGTCATTTTGTCGTCTGAACAGACAGATGGATGGATGGATGGACAGACACACAGACATTCGACAACATGATCGCATTATCTGAAGAATGCACTGCGATATCTGCACCAAATTTATACTGTGGATGCATCTTGGCATGGAGCAGAAGCCTATTGAAAATGAGTGACCATGACCTACTTTTTCAAAGTCAAATGGTCTTGTGCAGCTATAACATCTGAGTACTTTCAAATATAAATATGTATGTAATTAGTTTTACACAAAGACAATCTAATCTAAACTATAGGGCAGTAACCTTCAACAGAATCTTACATTACATTTGACTAAGGGGTATTGAAAGTGCACAGCACGTTATGTTTATTTTTATCTTATGCCATAAGAGTTTGCTTTACACTCAAACTAGAAATATCCTTCAGTTGCTGAGTTTTGAGTTTCATTTTTTTATTTGAAGACATTTCAGAGTCTGTGCATTTTCCACAGTAGAAGTTGAATCAATACTTTTACTGCAATAATTTCTTAACATAAGTAGGTGCACTTTTACTGGAATAACAAATGTGTAGATTTTTGTCTTACTGTAAACTTGTAATACATCATTTTCAATAATAAATAAATACTTGCAGCAATTACAAACATCTTCCCTCTGTTTTTCTTTTGTCTTCTTCCTCTACATGTGTTCTTAGTGATAACAAATGGCCTCACATTAGCATCAACTCCCTTTCTGTCGTTTCTGTGTGTGTGTGTGTGTGTGTGTGTGTGTGTGTGTGTGTGTGTGTGTGTGTGTGTAAGTAAACGACAAATTCATTCAACACAAATATTGTTATTGCACATATTTTAAATTATTGTTAAAATTACTTCCGTCTTATCTCCCCAAACAAGATGTATAATCCACCAACAAACACCCCATTATTGCCCCTAAAATAAAACAAACATCTATATATATCAGCACAAATGAAGTAACACATGCTGAAAACATTACCTTGTGCGATAAGGAAAAATATACACCTCTACACAAAGACAAAATAGATAAGCAAATGCACATGAACTCATGCACAGTGCAACAAGAGGAATTGAATGGGGAGTGTAAGGTTAGATTTGTATTTGTGTAAAATTAATCTAGTGGAGCCGATGGGAAGGTTTAAGCTCATTGCACTACCGGATCGTGGGACTCAAAGTAGAAGGAAATTTATCAGATAAGCTGCTTAGTGTGTACTTTATTTTCCTCACAGCTCAACAACAATATTCGGTCACTAAACCAGAGAGAGAGGAGAGACACTCGGGGGAGGGCAACTGGCAATGGCAGTTGAGGTACAAGTCAACTTTGACGAAATTACAGTAACTGAGAGTCATTCAGTGAGGAACCCACCAAAGGATTTGTTGTGTTTCATACTGAATGACAACATGCACTAGAATATGTGTATTCTCTATTGTTCTATTTTTCTCTTTGGATCTATGTTTAAAGAAGAATGGGTCTAAAACTTCATCCAGAATCTTGTTAAGGTGGAGAGATTATTAAAACAATATGTGTGTATAACTGTCTTTTAGATACTGGGTATTGGTTAAGCCACAGCTCATAGGAAGGACAAAACATGTGTACTCCAAAAGCTCTTTCTTTCAGATATTATTCAAGTAATATGAGAGGACACAAGAATTCTACCTAAAGGCTGTAGAAAATCTGCACTGAGATGCAGACTTTGGCTAATCACAAGTATTTTCAGATAGATAGGCTGGTTAACGCTTGAAAAAGGGGCTTCACGTTTCCAGTGTCTTGAGACTACATCAAGTCATCAATCTACATCAATTCTCACATTACCTCACAAAGCTTATAACATTTATCGCCATATTGTTTTGGATACATAACGTTGCTGAATGTTAGCCTGGCCAAATGAAGCCAAGATCATAACGCTGCCCCTACAGGCTTCTACTATAGGTACTAGGCATGAGGGGCAATCGCCTCATCCATCTTTCTGCTTCCCCTGATAAGCCCATCACTCTGGAACAGGGTCAAGCTGGACTCATCACCCCACATGACCTTTTTACATTGAAACAGTCCAATCTTTATGCTCTCTATCAAACTGATGGTTGTTTAAGAAATGAGAAGCTATTCACTGCATCAGTTAAAGTTAAAGAACTTGTTGCAGCTGAAACATAAAAAGCACTATAGTGATTTTCCAAAGGACAGACATGTACTGTTGCATTAGTTAAATCCAGGTGGGACTTTTTCATTCAGTCTTTTGATGTGGACTGAAAGGAGAGAGCTAGAGATGTAGAGTAAAGGGTATGTATTTTTTTTAAACTGTGCCACTTTCTGCCCTGTAGAATGTAATATTTCTCATTATAACATTCAAATGACGATCAGACTGTTTGTGTCGCATGCCAAAAATTAGCCAGAGCCAGGTTGGGATTCCTGTGTCACTTCACATCACTAAAGAGAGCAGTGAGTCAATGTGGGCTTGACTCTTCTCCAGAAACTCTATAAAAGATGTGGACAGAGCCACTCTGACTTCTTTCATTGGTTTTGGGGTCCTGGTGTGAAACCAGGAGTTCGTGTTTTGGTCCTCCCCATGTTGAATTTATGGAGTGAGAAATTACCAAAAATGACCATGTTTGTACAAAAGGGTGGAGCTGTCAGAGTGCTACTGGTGATCAGTGAGTTAGGCTAATTATTTGATGAAGTTTACTGATTTACAGTCAGAGAGCAAGTATTTAGCCATAACAGGATTTTGACTGACTTATAATTGTAACTTACCAACCCCATCTTTTAGGGAGCTGTCGGTCACATCTACTTTTCTAGTCAAATCTAATATAATGGACTACCACAACACTTATATGAGGTTCCAATTAAAATAAAAAAAAAAAACTTTAAATCCATACAATGTTGTCCATATTTTCTATGTGTATAGTTTTCAAATGTCATGTTTAATTGTACCTAACTGTGCTGTTAGAAACACTGGAGGTCGTGTAATTTTCAAATGGCAGTACATGTCATAATATATTTGAGAGTTCTGTGATTTACATGTTACATGTTTTAACTCTAACCTCTTCACCTTAGTGTCACAGACTAAAACATGTTTTTGAATTCTACCTCTTATTAGTCAGAAGTAATGTCAAGTTCATCGGGTTCTGAAAACGCACAATGTTGAGGGATGAGAGGAAACCAGATTCATGGGGCAACCAGATAAAGTCCAGCTGCACCTCTGGCTATGATGGAGAGTACATTCTAAGTCAAAAGGAACTATGAAATTGGACTCCCTGAGGTGAGTACCACCGTGTTTATAATCACATTTCTATGGCTTTTAAAGTATTTGTTTTCATATACAGTGTGGGTCCACATGCAATTTTATGCATCCCTTCTCAGTCCAGTATTGTGTTGAATGCTATGTAAAATGGCCATATTGCACTTTTGCCTTTACTATATACAGTAAGGTGTAAAATAGTGAGGACACCTTGTTAAAAAACCTTTTATTTTGAACAAAGCAGTCTAACACTCAATACACATTAAGTGTACTTAATGGCAATAGCCTTATTGATTGTAAATAACGGGACAGCATAACCCAAATAAAATGACTGAAAACTGACTGACTTCTGGGCAATAAAAAACAAAAACCAAAAAACCAAAAAGAGATGTTAACTTGGTACTTTTAAGAGAGTTCAGTAGAAGTGTATAAGAGCCTTTTTTTTGCAGCATCTGGTGTGCGTCAGTGGATCTGCCTTGGTGGAGATCTGTGCTCTCTAAGTGCTTTTCTAGGTATTCTTATTCTTATTCTTATTCTTATTACATTATATTTAAAGTCAAAGAAAAGAAGAATACAATAGAAATAAAGTTATGGCATTTTGATGCTGAACTCAACTTCTTCTACATTAGTTATTTGCAGATGTAGTGATACTCATAAAACTATATGGTTGCACTAGTGTTTCCCACAGAGTCCAATTCAACATGACGCACAGGGGTGTGGAAGGTAACATGATTGTTCCTCGTGTTAATCGTTGCGTATTACTTTTTTAATTGAGTTACAATTATTTGAAAAGATTAGATGAGGGACGATAACATGTTTGCTACCTGTCTGTTGTTACACCATGTTATGATATAATTAAATTAGATAACTAAAAAACATTTCACTATTGAATTCCTCATACTTTGGCACAGGCAAAGTAACAGACACCTACAGATTGTCCCTATTACCATGGTAATTAACTTACACTTGTACCTGTGTGCACTGTTTTGATGCTCCGTTTAATCTCATGGCTGTATTATGTTCTGTAATTGTCAACTTCTTGCCTGGCAGGTTATCAGTCCTGAATTTATTTTTCACCCTGTTAATAAATGGATGTTTGAAGTACAAGGTGACAGAGACTCTGAGTGGAGTCAAAGTAAGAATGGAGCAGTTTCTGTCATTGAAATAAACACACAGACATGCACAGAGCACTTTGGCTTAATAACTCACATACTGAATATCTGACATCAGATTTGGCTGTGGAGATAACATTTATGTTTTTACAAAAGACTATAAGTGCTACTGGTTTATTAGTTAGTTATGCTTATATTCATCTTTTGGGGTTCTGCTGGTTCAGGGTCTGTACATATGCACATGGGTGTATATTATAAAACGTACTTTGTGTCATTAGTCTCATATTCATCTCTGTGCATGGGAATGTTAACAGCGTACTCCTTGTTCATCCTAAAATTAATTTATCTTGCTCGAGAGATGTTATTGTTCACACCGGGAAAAAGGTAGGGTTTTGGACATTGGAACAATCCTTCAGCAAAAATTTGTGACACAGCATAGCCATTAAAGGTCATTCCTTGACACTGAGAAACACTCTCAGAATAGATATAAATATTGACACTGTGACGCCATTTACTCTGACTGTGTAATAATGAGGCCACAATCTGGCGATCACAGGAGCTGCCATTTTGCTTGTTGCTGGACCATAATAGGTCATTATGGCTGTCAATCACCTTTTTAAAAAATCACCAATTTATTGATTTCAAAATAAATTTGTCAGAAAGATGATGATTTGGATACATTTCAGTGTCATGAAATGTACCTAAAAAGACCCAATGACTTTTGGGTAAAATTTAGGACAGTATTTATGGCCTTAGTACAGCCAGTCACCAGGGACAGATGGAGGAGTTTTGGCTTCACTTCTAAAGAGCTGTTATGGAGTATGTTTGTACAAACTAATACTACACCATAAGTCTGTATTTGACAAAAATCCAAAATTTGACCAGTGTCATGTAAACAGCATATTCCACTTGGAAATTCCAAATGTAGCCTTTTTGTGTCTTGAGTATTGTTTTATTCAGACTTGTGGGATATGCCAGTATGATTCATTCAATCAACTTGTAAAAAAATGTTTTTTTACATTAGTACAATGCATTCAGAGTTTAGTGTATAGGCACTAGGATCATTACTCCCCACAGATAGGTATACTTATAGGTAACTTATAGGCAGTGGTGACTGGTGAAATTATTTTATGGTGGAGTGCAGTATGTAAATCAGTTTGTGGATGCAGTATAACCACATATGCCAAAGCACATGCACTATTTTAAAATATTAATTTGCATCTGAATAAAAAATACACTGTATGTGTTATAAGTCATGAATTTTTATATATGTAAATTTCACCCATCTATCCTACAAACATGCTATTGTTAAAGTCAGGCATGTCCCTGACAAGTGTCTTTTCCACTGATAGTATGGTCAATGCATGTAGCCGAGGGGTGTGGGTAGTGCGGTAGATTGCATGGCATTAAAAACAGAAGTTAATCTACGGATTATTATTATTATTATTATTATTATTACTCCTGTCAGGACACAAACTCCAGTCTACCACATAGAAGTCAGTGAAATTAACCACTGAGCTATCCAGCCACAACAATGTATCTCATTAGTATTACCTTACTGAGCTTGTATTTCTGAGTATGGTCTAAGGAAGGTTGGTTCTTTTCAGGGTGGGATGTTGACTCCTGTGGGTCGTGCTTTGGTACATTTTTTTTTGCGTCCAGAGGCTCTTATCTCTCTTGCATTGAGGGGGGTCTACTGCACACTTGCCATTTATAACGAGAGTCTATTATGGGAAACGAGAGCTCTCATGTACAGATTTCTACATCCCAAAGAGGAAACTTGTCATGTCACGTGACTGTGCTCATTTGGCCTAAACGACTGAAAACATTTTTAATTACACTTGAAAGCAGATTACATACAATACTCATGATGAACCGGCAGCAGCGATGCAATGCAACGTCAGAATATCATAGGGAGAGCTGGGAAAATTCTTGCAGTTTAAATAGGCCACGAAATTGAAGGATGTGGAGAGAGGCATGACAGCAGTGGATGTAGCAGAGCTCAAGTTACCTACTAGCTCACAGGTATTGCTTCATTTAAGTCAGTCACTCATGAAAACTCAACTCGTGCTGTGGTGTGACACCCAGTGTGTAGCTGTGGAACCAGCTGCCATGTGTTTATCCTCCTTGATCACCACAGCCTGGTCACCGCCTGCACAGAGTCCAGCATGGCTCAAGCATCAGTGCCCAATGCAACCTGTCAGTAAAGCAAGGCTTTCTCATTGGATTGTGGTGGCGATGCAACAGGCTTATGTGACTAAAAGCAGACCAGGCCTGGTAGGTGTGTGTGTACATTCTTCACAATGTTTGCAGCCACGAGTCTTGTGGTGAGGTGAGGTGCATCTTTTTCAGAGATTTGTGCAGCACCGTCTTGGTCTTGCCCATCAATTTTATCTGGTTTTCTTTCATAAATATGATGGTCTGCAACAGGACATGACTTGAGTTTTATCAGCCCCAGAGACCACAAGCCACACAAGCAGCTGAGATGGCTAAGAGGGATGTAATTTCCTCTAATACTGGCTTGCTGGTTGGCAGGTTGACTGAGTGGACTCCATCCATCAACAGCTGACCTTAGCACTTGGCAAGATCTTGGTAGCATCTTGCAGAAAACAAACAGATTTAATGGGTATCATGAAAAGTGACAGAATCCTCATGTATAAAAACACTGCTTGATGTTGCTTAAAAACAAAAGGTCATATTGTAAGTAAACTGCAAGTGTGCTTTAAAGTTGCACTTATTTCCTTATTTATTTTTACAACACTGGCCCATAATTAATGGTTTTTCTAGAAGAAACAAATCCATAACTCATCTTTATTGCTTCACAGCAGCTATTTTCCCCTTAAATTTGAGTGAGGAAAATATAATATCCTTCGCATGGTGTTTAAGACTTTTTCTAGCTCTCTAAAATTGAGGCCAATTTGACTCTAACACTTGAAATTAGTGAAGACTAAGCAGCGCTGAAGATCATGGGATTTTCAAAAAAGAAAATGAAAATAAAATAGAAGATTTGGGGTATTTGGTTCTCATTACTGTAAAATGTCTCAAAATAAAATAAAAATAAATAAATAAAGTGCAATCCTGACTTATCCTGGTAAAAATTATAAATATGTCAGTGATAAAACAGAAAAACGATTTTTTTATGTGGAGAGTACAATAAGATTAAGAAGCAGAAAAAAACAAACAATCCAGAAGCATTGGAATAAATGCTAAACTAGTTGGAATAATATATTTTACATGCTGTACGATGAGGAAAACTGCAAATTCATTAAAATACTGAAACATTTTTGTCTTCAATTTAGGTAAACCTGATAAACAAAACTCCTGAATGAGATGCATGTTGTCTTTAATTCTTGCCATCTTGATTTTTTTCATTCTCAGTGTGAGTCAGCTCTGTCTTGTCTGCGTGCCCAGCTTCTCATCGGCATCAAGCAGAGACTCGGTATCGCCTGTCCTCCTCCACTGGCCTCCCATTGAGAACTGATTTTGATATTCTTTTATGTATTTTTAAAGCAGCACATGTCGGTATTTTATCTTGAGCCTCTTCTGCCCATTTACCACCTATTCACCCTCAGATCTTTCAAATGATCCCTGTCTGGTCTCCTTTAAGATTGGCCTTTTTCTGTTGATGGTTTGAGACTTTGACCGAATTGTCCAACAGAAGCTTCTCTCTTTGTTTGAGGTTTTAGATATTGTGATTGATGTTTTAAGCAAACTTCCTCTCTGGCTTCAATGCAGACAACTGGATATACAAAAATATTAGTAAATTAGTGAAAAAATCCAATCAGATGGGTTACAATCCTCAGCTCACCAATTTTAGTGAATTGTTCAAATCACAGCTCAACTGTTAAATGTTTGTTTTTGCAGTATTGGTTCCAGATATGTTATTTACTCAAACCGAGGGTCAAAGGATAGAAGGTGTTGTATTTTATACAGACTGTAAAGCCCCTTGAGGCAAATTTGTCATTTGTGATATTTAGTTTGTGGTTTATCTTTGGCCTTTTTGTGCCCACCAAACATGTATTTTATAATGAAATAGGTCCTTATGTTACCTACACTTACCAATACCTCACAATGTGCAGAAGTAGGTATAAATGTATTAACATGTGAAAGTAAATCCATAAGTTATAAACATCCCATCTGTATGTCTGTTAAGTGGCTGTTCATTCTAACATTTTTTAAGCCTATAAACGTTATTGATCAGTATCACATGACAGGTATGATAATGTGAAAGGTGTTGGTTGTAATGATAAACCTATGCTGCTCCACCCATCTTAAAAACATCTTTCAGCAGCATTTTTATGTTCATGTTGAAACATCTCATACTTAAAAATCATCTTGATATCTTACAACAGATCTATTTTTATCGTTATCATCATTGTTATTATTATTACATACTTTATTTCGTTAGCTTTTTTGTTTGTGAGACAGAGGGATGATACTCTGAAAACCAATTTTTTTTTTTTCTTTTTTTTAACCTAATTTACAATTGGATGATGGGCTTCTCTCACCTGTATTCATGTTATATGTTGTTTGAGCAGCATACATACATATGACAGATATCCATTTTTTATTTCTAGTAATGTATTGACAAAAATTTATGAGAATTTTCTTTTCCTGAAAACATTTCCTGAGATCTGAAAATGGTTTTTACATTCACTTGAGATATCCCTTTACTGCTCTGACATAGACGACTGAGTGGTTACAATAAATTAATCAGGAAAATGGTAAAGTTAAATACATACAGACAGAACAAAGTAGCATGGCAACATGTGAGTAATGCTTTCAGTGTTTTCCACAGTTAGGTTTGATCTATTACCACATATGATATGATATTTAAATTATATCATTAGTATTATAGTTTTTCAATTATGCATTTCCTGTCTGTTTATAGTTGTTCTTCAGCATCTGCCAGCACTAAAAATTTTCACTTGGCTCACTTTAACCTGTAGAATTGGTGCTGCTGTAAAAACAAGTCAGACTTTAAAGGGTTCAGATGTCATTCAGCTGAAGATGGACAGTTTGAGTCCAGAGTGTGGGTAAAGATTTACACATCAAAAAACTGACTGAAATGTGACTGAAATGCCTATGCTCATTTTACCATATTAAATTGTTATTTGTCCTGAATTATCTTTACTGTCATGATTTTATGTTTTATTTAGTTCTGTGTGGAATTAGTTGAACCATGGCACTGAGTCAGTGCAAAGTTGCAGTGCTGCATTCCTGTTTTTAGTTTGTCTTCCCCATTTACGTATACATGTAAATAAGGCTCAAGTTGTTAATTTCTTAAAAACCATGTTTTGGAAACCAAAACAGCAAACTGCAGAGTCACCACATAAACTAAAAAATCCTTTGTAGTAAAACCGGTACAGGATCACTTACAAAAGGCCACAAACGGTGGGATATAGAACTGCATTTCTTATGTTACAGGATTTAAAAAAAAAAAAAAAAAAGCTTGAAAATGTGACAAAATGCTCAGAATTCAAGTGATATTGATCTTAAATATAATCAATCTTGCTTTGAGAGCTTCAACAATAGAGTTAGTTTTAAGCCACTCTATACACTCAATATGTTATTGAAAACTGTTCTGAAATGGCTGTATAGTATTCATGGCATGAACATACTGAATAAAGTTTAGGACCAACATGGACACATGGATATTAATACCAATCTTCCTCTTATCTCCTCATGTTTGCTGCAGAGGAGATGAAGGGCAACTTTCAGGGCAGGTTTATAGCAAAAGGGAAGCTACTGTGGCATGAGGTTAGCTTCTAGTACTAGACTTAGGTTTTGGATGACAGTAACTCAGCAACGCCACCTGGAGGAATGGCTCCAGGACCAAACCATTTAAAAACAAGGCCACGCTTGGTTTGGATTCCCTAAAACACTATTAGCCTGTAGGAGGAATAAATAGCAATTATTAAGCAATGTCAAAACATTAGGTCATTTCCAGGAATGTCGAGAGGAAAAGAAATGCAATTAATACTTCAATCCAAACAAAACAGATTGCAGGACATAGCAAAACATGCAAAGTAAATGGCAACAAATCAAAAAGATGAGCCATGCAACATCAAATATATGTCACATGCAAAGCAAATCATAAAATAGCCACAGCAATTATACGGCAAGCAATAAAGCTAAATAAAAAAATAAAAAAATAGATAAAGCATGCAAAAACATAACCAAACTCACCAAATGAGGAGTCCGATCTACTCGAAAAGAAAAATACAACATCAACATCAAGAGTCTCCCTGTTATTATGGGTGGAGAGTGTTCAAACAATTTTATCCAAGCTCACCTCAATACACCACTCTGACGCCCAGGGTGACTCTCAACAGGGCTCTCCACGGCCTCCACAGTGGAGTCAGTACCGAGCAGCAGCGGTGCTGGATTACCTTATAAGCAGCTATGCTGAACAAGATGGAACAAAGGTAAAGGGAGGGAGAGTTTGCAGGGCACCAGGAGGTACTCTAAAAATTGTGGCAGCCACATGTTATAAGCATTACCTGACCGACAATGTTATATTCGAGCCCTGTAGCAATGGTCTACCAGCAGGTCTCCTAGCATCCTAAACACTGGTTCAGGTGACTCAAGGTACTGTCTACATCCCCATTGTTAATGTAGGGACTCAAGATGTTGTTCTTCACCCTCGCACTGTGCTAGGTACTCCCAGTCAGGTGAACCTTATGAGCACACCCACAGGTCTTGAGGAGAGAGAGAGGTATCAGCCACCATCCACAGCCACATATCAGCCACAGTTGGAACTTCAGTGCAGGACAAGATTGCTGCAGTTGACTTAACAGTACTTGCAGAGCAGGAAAAGGCACAGGTCAGGCTACTATTACAAAAGTACAGTGGTGTTTTCTCAGTTCATGAGGGAGATATAGGTTGTACTAATCTAATTTCCCATGACATCCATCTAGTGAATGAGGTTCCTGTACGACAGAGATTTAGGCACATTCCCCTTTGGAGTATGAGGCAGCTAAGGCTCACATACGCCAGCTTCTAGAGGCACAGATCATCAGGGAAAGCAGTAGCCCCTTTGCTTCCCCCATCGTCCTGGTGAAGAAAAAATGTCAGCCTTCGGTTGTGTGTGGATTATCGGCTCCTGAATAGCAAAACTCACAAAGATGCTTTCCCCTTACCTCTTATTGAGGAATCCCTCGATGCCTTGGCAGGAGCCCGTTGGTTCTCCTGGCTGCTGGCTACAACCAAGTACCAGGAACTGAAAAGGACAAACCAAAAACTGCATTCTGCACTCCCTCCAGACTGTTTGAATGGAACAGGATGCCATTCTGTCTGTGCAATGCTCCAAGCACTTTCCAGAGACTAATGGAGAGGATTTTTGGAGACCAACATTGTCAATCGTTGTTACTGTACTTGGATGATATTGTTGTCTTCTCTTCCACTGTAAGCACATGTAGAGCACATGAGCCGCCTGGATACTGTGTTGGGCCACCTGCAGGAACAGGGTCTCAAGGTTAAATTGGAGAAATGCTCATTTTTCAAACCGGAGGTGAGGTATTTGGGTCACATTATATCCCAGGATGGCGTGTCAACTCATCCAAGTAAAATAGAGGTGTTTGCAAAGTGGCAAAAGCCTAACAGTGTGTCAGAATTCCGCTCTTTCTTAGGCTTTGCAAGTTATTACCGTTGCTTTGTTGAGGGGTTTGCTCAGACAAGACTGAAGTCATTGTCTTTGGCCCACAAAAACCCAGAGAAAGTCTCATCAGTCATCTGAAATCACTTAGTTTAAAAATCAGGTTAGAAATCTAGGGGTAATAATGGACTCAGACCTAAACTTTAACAGCCACATTAAATCAGTAACAT
>JAPTYQ010000008.1:1521162-1540308 GCA_029814465.1 Ostorhinchus cyanosoma
CTGTCTCTTTGCCATTTCTGTAAAGCACTTTGAATTGCCCTGTGTATGAATTGTGCTATACAAATAAACTTTGCCTTACC
This sequence comes from Ostorhinchus cyanosoma, assembly GCA_029814465.1. Classification (NCBI taxonomy): domain Eukaryota; kingdom Metazoa; phylum Chordata; class Actinopteri; order Kurtiformes; family Apogonidae; genus Ostorhinchus; species Ostorhinchus cyanosoma. The sequence continues at coordinate 1,521,243 of JAPTYQ010000008.1, forward strand.
TTGCCAAACTCGCCGCCCCTCTACATCACCTCATCGCCACCTCGACCACCCCAAAATCCCGGAAGACTTCAGGAAGGAGTCTGTCTATGGAATGGATAGAGGAATGTGAACACAGTTTTTTTAAGGGTCTCAAACAGAGGTTGGTGTCTACTCCAGTTTTCGCTTATGCTGATTTTTCCCAGCCCTTCATTCTAGAAGTGGATGCCAGCTACAGTGGATTGGGTGTGGTCCTGTATTAAGTGCAAAATGGAAAGGTCTGGCCAGTAGCCTATGCTAGTCGTGGCCTTAGGCCAACAGAGCGTAGTATGGACAATTAGAGCTCCATGAAATTAGAGTTTCTGGCCCTTAAGTGGGCCATGACTGAGAAACTAAGGGATTATTTGCTGGGATGAAAATGTGTCATCTACACAGACAATAACCCCCTCAGTCATCTCTCCAAGGCTGGGTGCAACAGAACAGCGTTGGGCTGCTCAACTTGCAGCATTTGACTTTACAATCAAGTATAGGCCCGGCGGCAAAAATCAGAATGCAGATGCTCTGTCCTGGCAGTACACGGCTCACACAGAAGAGTCACCATTCACCCTTCCTGGTGTTCCAGTTCCAGGACCACAACAGCGAGCTACCAGCACTAAGCAGGTCATGCAGGCTAATCAGACCACAATCTCTGCTTTCCCTTCTCATATCCAGTCTGACTTATGCCTTTTACAGGAAAGTGACCCCACTATAAAGGAGTTCAGGAGGTTTTGGACCAGGCAGAGGGGCTCTGATGCAGCTGAAAGATGCCAAGCTTCCAAGGAAGTTTTGATGTTGGTCAGACAGTTGGACCGGATGGTGGAGAGGGACGCGGTTCTGTATTGTAGGGTCTGCCACCCCAGAGATGAAGAGGTCTTCCAGTTAGTGCTACCTGTGTCACTTAAGAGCAAGGTCATGCATCAGCTGTATCACGAACATGGACATCAAGGAGTTGAAAGAACAACAGAGCTGGTCCACCAACGATGCTACTAGCTTGGAATGACATCAAGCAGTGGTGTCAGGAATGTGAATGCTGTCAGGTATCTAAAGACACTCAGCCTGTGGCTCATGCCTGTATGGGCCACTAGCTTGCTTTTCATCCAAATCAAATACTTGCCATTGACTTTACAGTGCTGGAGCCCTCAAAGAATGAGATAGAGAATGTTCTTGTTATGACAGATGTCTTTTCAAAGTTTACACAGGCGGTTCTGACTCGTGACCAACGCACTTCCACAGTGACCAAGGTGTTAGTCAATGAATGGTTCTACAAGTTTGGAGTCCCAAAGTGTATCCACTCTGACCAAGGTTGACAGTTTGAGAGCAGCCTCATTCAACAGTTCTGCCTCATGTATAGTATTGAGAAGACTCACACCACTCCCTACCATCCAGCAGGTAACGGTCAATGTGAATGTTTTAACTGTACCTTACACAACCTCCTACGTACCTTGCCTCTTATTGAGAAGAGGGATTGGGAATGTTACCTGCCCCAAGTGACCTTTTCTTATAACACCACAGCACACCAGTCCACTGGTGAGTGTCCATTCTTTTTGATGTTTTGGCAAGACCCCCAGGTACCTGTCGATTTCCTTTTGGGCTGAGTGCAAGTACCAGTGATGGGTAGCACCCATTACTAGATTGTGGAACACCAGACACGGCTACGCCATGCCTTTGAAGACGCCACCAAACATCTGACCACTGCAGCTAATCAGCGGAAAAAGCACCATGACCAGCATGTGCATGATGATCCCCTTCAAGAAGATCAGTTGGTCTACCTCAGATACGTTGGAGTTAGAGGGCATCATTAGATCTGGATCTCAACAGTATATAAAGTGTTGAGGGCCCCAGGCACACGAGGATCAGTATACCAAGTATCCTGCTGATGAGTCATGTGGTTGAATCAGGTGTGTAGGAAGAAGGAAACATCTAAAACATGCAGGACAGCGGACCTCGAGGACCGGAGTTTGAGACCCCTGGTGTATACCATCGCACCTGTGGACAATCTTAGTCTGGTAAAACATGTCCATCATTCACTTTTATAGAGTAAATGTATACCTATGGCTGACCGCCCTGTGAGTCTGCCATTCCAACAGACAGAAAGTCCTGAGGCAGAGGAGTCTTCTCTGGATGGTGAATGGTTTGTACTGGCTCCTGAACCTACTCCTGTGCTTGTGGCCTGACCACCGAAGCTACAGGCCCCTGAACTTACTCTACCATCAACTCAGCCAGAGCTGACCACACCATCTTCTACACACCAGCATGATGAAAAGCAGCTACACGGTAACATGATTTCCCCAGACAATGGTGAGGTTTCCCTGATGCTGGAAGACACCCAAACCTCCATCACCTACCCCAGGCTGCTGAGAGCAGAGCAATAGGGGCTGCCGATTCCCATAGACCTGTGCCTATTGCTGCTGCCATGTTTAGGCCCTGGCTCTAAGTGTTAAATTGTTGGGCAGACAATTTAAAATCCCCGGGGTAGATTGTGGTGAGGAACACTATTGTGTGTATGAACATAGCTTCAGTCTCATTCATTGTGAGGAACACTACTGTGTGTGAATGTAGCTTCAGTCTCACTCTTCCCCTGACCACTCCCCCCAATTAGCTATAAAAACACCTGCACTGTAGCAGTTCTCCCTCTCTCATCCCTGCTGTGAAGGTGGTAAGTAGGCTGTGATCCTGGGCATCATTTTAATTTGTGTTTCCTTTTATCAGGTTCACCTGCTGCTGTTTTGCCCCTTTATTTCATTCTGTTTGTTTTGTTTGCATTTGTAGGTTGTGTTTCTTGGTTTATTAGTTTAATTTGTCCCCTTGGTTGGTTGATTTAGGGTTTGGTTTTGTCATTTATTCTGTTAGCCAATTGGGATGTCTGTTTAATTTTCTCTTCAGGTTTGTTTCTTTTAGGAAGCTGGCTGCCTCATGGTTGAGGGGTTAAGCACATTGGTGAGGTCTCCGCACTTTGTAAATAATTGCACTGGGACACATACTCTTAGACCACACCTTTAACTTGCTGTGTTTGTTGTGCTGCACTAAGGTGAGTAATTGGTGGCACCCCTCAGTGTAGTCTGCCTCTCACCTGTGGCCCCCAGCGTACCTTTTTATTAGGCTTACTTTAATTTCAGTGAATTAATTTTAAAGTGGATTTAAATTATTTTAGATTTGTGAGGCTTTTTATCTACTTTGTAATAAATCATCTTTTTAATTTATTTGTTCCTATTTTGTTGTCTTTTTTCTCTTTTAGCACTTCCAGCATTTTTTTTGTTTTGTTGTATTTGTTTAATCATTTAAATAAATATTTTTTTTTAATTTTTAACAAGTTTGTCTTTCATCAGAAGAAACGTGAGCCTTACAAGAGAACCTAACTGTGATAATTAACATCACATCCATTTAAATGGTAACTAATTCCTGGGTTTGAAATCCAGGTGACGTTGTCGGTCCCTTAAATCCCTCCACCACTACCACCCCGCCACAACATCAATTAAAAACAGTACAACTTTGTGGACATAAATCCAGTATCCTATCACTTCTACAGTGTCTTCACACTGAAGTGAAACCTAGAGGCACCTGTTCAGGTCTGACTCCAGCTATCTAAGTGCATGTGCACATAGCGCACACACACCAAGCTTGACATCAGCAGTAGCAGACAGAATCGCCGTCTTCTGTTTCTGGTCTCAGTCTGCATAATGGTTCCACCACTGTGGTCATAGCCTCTTTAATTCTGCATCCATCAGTGAAGGGCTGTTTGTGCTTGTCCAGGATGTGAACCACTTTTAATGTCTCTGTTGAAGTGCTGGCTTCTTGGTGGATTTAGTGAACATGGACTGTTTTTGGAGTTTAATTTTCAGGTCTTACCTTCTCTGATTCCCAAATCTTGGGGAAAAGTTGCTGTGAAATTTTGTTCCATGTTGCATCTTTTGCTGACTACCAGGCTCGTGCAACAGAGCAGACACGCACACATTTGGGAAAACAGAAGTCCTTGTCCCATTGTGAAAATAATAAATTTTTGCCTTTTACTGGCATGACTGAACTCTACAACTTTATTGCGGGGCTAACGCCATTACCTGCCTGGGGCTCATTTCTGCGTTAAATAGTGAACGCACCTGCTTACGCGCCCTTCAATGCAAATGGCGAGCTAACAATGGGTCAGCAAACAGAGGCTTAATGGATGCTAAATCTATTTCTGGGCTTGTTCCCAAAACCATCGTTTGCTCACTATGTGCTAAACAGCTGCGTTCACTATTTAACCCTGAACAACACCTCCACTCCCACTGTTTCCATTCATCTGACAGCATTATGGATGGAATGAAGAATTAGTCTAGGCTATCTGTGACCCCAGACCTCCTCCCTTACCCTCACCTATCTGGATGGATGTCCTCACCCGCAGCTGACTTGATGTACCCCCTCAGCTATCTCCATATGCCCTACTGAACTGAATTCTTTACACACATATATTGTGTCCAATTGGACGTCTAAGGATGACCCAAGTTATTCCACACTGGATACTTTATTAACAGGACTCTAAACAGTTACTGTTGGTCTTTACCTTGTTGGACTACAGATTGTAAAGAAAAACTGAACTCTGCTCCGTTCCCCTCATCCACTGACTTATACCTGATTATGCACGTACACACAGGTTCACTGGCTCTGCCCTCATACTGCTTTCATTCATCTCTCAAAGCCACACACACTCTGTAATCTCTAGCTATCCATAAATCAATGCAGAGAATAAAATTCAGTGAGCAGATCGATTTTCAAATGGTAAATTTGTTTTCATCATTGTACGGAAAAAATCTGCCCTCAAAGATATTGTCAAACTTCTGTCAAATCTTTTTCAAATGTAAATATTTCAAAGGAAATACATGATAAACTAGAAAAGCACTCGGAGAGCGCAGATGTCTGCCAAGCACAACAGACAGTGCAAATGTTTGAGTGACAGCTAGTTGACCATTTCATCTCTGGAGGGGGCCATGACACTTGTAATTTTGATTGAGTGGACATTTAGACCTGTTCTACCAAGTCAGGAATCAACTTTGTGCTGTTTATTATTGACCCCTACTGGAAAGGGCCTACGAGCTACAAGTAGCTTGCGAGCGACATGTTGGAGACACATAGTTTAATGGCTATTAAACTAGTTACTTACTGTTTGTGGGTAGAGGGGCCGCCTATCGAATAGTCTTTGGTAACAGCAGTTTTTTTGCCTCACACCAGTCCACTGGGAAAACTCTTCTGTTCGACAGATGGCCAGTCTGCCCCTGGTCAGAGACAAATGGCCTCTTCACTACATTCAAGCACTAAAGAACCTTGGCTGTAATCACACTGTGTTACACTGGTTATTGACAATGTACTTTTTAATATTCATTGTTTTTCAAACATGTAATAAAGCACTGCCATATACATTTGGATTGTTAATATTTGCAATGATTTGCACCCGAAAAATATAACTGTGTTGCAGATTGTTAAGTCGCTGACTGTATTAATTTAGAGCTACAATTATTAGGCATTTCTGAACAGATGTGGTTGATAGGAGACGTTTTGTAGTGAAGATTTAACTCATGTGACTGATCTGTTTCCAATGCTTTCAGATTTGAAAACATGCCTCATATCAACAGGTATAATAGAAATTATTCATTCTCCTGATCCATGAAGATCACAAATATAGAATGCTCTACTCTGTTTATTAAAGGCACTTGACGTAGCCTATAGCACCACATTATGCAGCCTAGTTTAATTTGCTTCTTACCAGTTGATGGAAATATGCCTAATTAGGTTTGCTCTTCAGTGTGACACATCAGAACTTTGCTTCAAATTTGCTTTACAATTAAACAGGAACTCAGCTGTTAATGAACTGTCTGGCCCATAATTTTGATTCTGTCAGCCACAAAAGTACCTGTTTCAACCACAAAATTCCAAAACCAGCTCTACACTCTGCCTCCAGCACTGTTAAGCTAGGGACTACCTGGTGACAGGGTCTTAAGTGATAAACCAAAAGACCCAGATAGTCCTGCAGTAGCAGATGAAGACCAAAATCAGAAGCATTTTTTTGTATACTCCATTATTTGTGCTCATTCTGCTTAATTATGTGGCCATCTATGCTTCTGTGGCTTGAAATTGAAGTCAATATGTCTTAAAGTGTGATACCACAGTTGTCCGCTAGATGCTAGCCTAAAAAAAATCAGTCTCAAATGGTTTTTCCTACTTTCTTACTTTCTGGGCTCATTGTTACATATCTTTATTTAGAAACAAAGTCCTGTCCCTTCTGGTTGTGCCCCATGGGACTTCATTGTCACATAGTCACACACAATAAGGACCCACAAGCAGACTCGACAGTGTAACAAAAGTGGCTCTTTATTGAGCTTCTGAATAAGTGACCAAAAACAGGGCACATGGCAAGAGCATGCAAAGTTCAACAATTAAGTAGCAACAAAGTGGTTGCTGACAAACAAAGGTAACATGGAGAGACATGCAAAAACACAAAAGATAATATAGCAACAGAAGAAGGTTACTGGCTAGAACCAGGCTGAACAAGACTAAGGCGTGGGAAGGCACTAACAAAAAATGCTGGAGATGACATGGAAAACAAACCGACAGAGAGCGCAGGGGAGAGTGAACTTAAATAGTGTGTGGTGATTAAGGACAGGTGTGTGATGAAGATGAGCAGCCGGTGAGGTGGGTGAGGAGTGATGAGAAAAGGTGAATGAGTGGACGTGACACTTATTTCACTGAAAAAAAACAGGAAAGTGAGCAACAATCTTAGTTAATGTTTGCATGGATTCATAGTGTCTTACATGATCTGTTATCTAGCCTTCTGATTCAGCCACCAAGAGAAAATTTTACATTGTGTTCTCTGACATTGCTATTCTCAAACACAATATTGTGTGTTTTAATATTTTTCAAGTAGAATGGTGACATTTAATGTGACAGTGTGGTCAGTATGTTATCTTTAGCTCAAACTCCTCTCAGCTCTAACCATTTTTCCTTATTTGTTTGAATAACAAAAAACAAACAAACGTAGTATATAAATTATTGTCTTTGGTTTTATCACTCATGACATATTAGTTAAATTCATTATTTTTTTTAAAAGCTAAATAAATGCTATTGTGGTAAGCCCATGTAGTTATGGAGATGAATGCAGCTAACAATAGAAAGTCCGATCAGAAAGACAGAGGGGAAACTGTCTTGGCCCTAAACAATTCAGGAGTAAAAGAATAAAGAAAATACCTTGACTTTTATTTCATTAACACCATATAGTTTATTGGACATAATTTGTTTAAAAATGTGTATAACATTTTGAATCTTCTATTTCTTTAGTGACAGATATTTCTGGCACCAAAACTGGATATAGATATGCCCCCCCCCCAAAAAAAAAGAAGTAATTTACTGCTACTTCACATCTTTTCTGAAGTATATAATATGTATCCTATTTTTCTAAAAAGATCACAGAAAGAACCTTGGTCAAAACTGACACACACTTGTACTGAAGTGCCCTCAGGCATTAGATGAAACCCCGGATAGCTACCTGGCCATGGTATTGTCTGATCATTTGTTGTCATATGTTGCCAGGAAGTGCAGTCTCAGGCATACCAGCAGTAGACTTCAGGAGTGGAATTAAAAGAACATCTCCTGCTGCTTCTTCCTCTTTTCACCTTTATTCTTCAGTCTTTCCTCTCTGTATGTTTCTTGCTTTCCAGTAGGTGGAGCTTGTCTCCTTTGGGTTGAGAGAAAAAGAGAAGGAGGGAGAGAAGGAGATGATTAAAGAGAGAAGAAAGACAGTGAGAGAAAGAGAGAGAGAGAGAGAGATGGAGGGGGAGGGCAGGGAGGGATGGATGGAGAGGGGTGGAGAGAGCAAGCGTCAGCACTCCATGCGTTAAAAGGGCAGATGGTAACCGCGGGTAACTGAGGAGCAAACCACTCTGCTGGCCACAGAGCAAGAGATCAGCAAGAGAGAGGGAGGATAGAGGGAGAGGGAGAAAGCGAACACATGCAGCGCAGCAGAGGAGAGGAGAGGAGCATCTGAGAGGAAGCTGCACGCCTGCTCTGACAGCAGAGAAAGACAGAGGGAGGAGAAGACTGAGTACTTCTTCTCCACACTAACAAGGAGAGACTGAGGCAGAGAGCAAAGTGAGACGAAGGGCTACACAGGCAGGAGATGGGGAGATAGTAAGAGGAGGAGGGGGAAAAAAGTATCCCTCCCCTCTACTTAGAGAGATACAGAGACAAAGAGGGAGGGAAACAAGAGGGGGTTAGTGAGATTGTGAAGTGAAGAGAGAGGGAAGGCAGCGGACGGGAGATAGTTAGACGAACTGCAAGACTGATCAATGAGCGGCTGAGATTTCGGCAAGAAATTCAGACTCAGCAAGAGAGAGGAGGAGGTGGAGGTGGAGGAGAGAAAGAGAGTGCGAGGGAGGTAGTCAATCACAAGGAAAGATTGATGAATGAAAGATGGGAGCAAAACATCTGGAGAAAGAAAGACTTAAAGAGAAATATTTAAAAGGAGACAGATACTTCCTGCAGGAGGCATCTGGAGGGTGGCAAGTGTAGAGAAAGAGAAGAGTGGGGGGAAAAAAGAACATTTAGAGAAAGAGGAGGAGATAAAGGGAAGAGGGGAGGACGTGAAATATTTAAAAAGCGACAGAGACAAAGATGAGCACTGGGGAGGGATGAGGAGAGGCAGCGGAGTCAAAGTCGAACTTACAGAAGAGACAGAATAAATCAGAGAAGCGGGAGAAACTGCGCCCTTCCCCTTCCTCGTCTCAATTTCTTTTCTTCTGTCCCTCCACTGCTTCTTAAAACAGACGTAATGAGAAGAGGTGGACAGAGCTGAGGAGGACAGAGCAGAGAAGCAGTTTCCATGACTTTTTTTTGTTCTCAAAGTTCAGATAGATAGACTTTTGAAACAGATGAGAGCCCAGCTTATCCAATGGCTTGCTACTACATTGTAATCAGTTCCACCCACCTGCGTGACGGACAGCTGAGGAGCATCAAAGGGGTTTTCAGAGGACCAATAGGAACAAACGGCCAAAGAAACACGGTAAGGCCTATTTGCCTCTGCTGATTTATGAGGATTTGTAAAGTACGCAAGTTTATAGAAAAAAGCTAAATTAAGGTGCCTCGTGTGTGCACTGTGGAACCCTTTTAAAATGGAAAATAAATGCATTCACCAAAGGTACCATAAGTTAAGTTTTTCCTTTTAATGCAACTCTGTACCTCTTGTGCTACTTTTCTGGGGCACATGCTGCCCTTCTGAGCTTTATTTAATTGAAACCTGCTGTTAAAACAGCTACTAACATTCATTTGAAAACGTGGCACATCTCATACATTTCACTGTATGAAAAGTGCTAAATAAATAAAGATTAATTGATCTTGGAAAAATCGAGCAAAAATATCAAACTTTCTTCATGTCCAGGTAGTCCTTTGTGATTTTGGATTGATTCTTTCCATTGATTCAGTCAGTAAACTGAAAATTCTGATCTGTTAGTTGGGAAGTGAAGGAATCTAGTGATGCCACCAGACATTTTTGTTTTCCTTTGTCAGTTCAAATTTTCTAAAATAAACAAGGTACAACTATGAAATTAAATAAGGTCACAGCCTTTTTATGTAGATTTAATACACAAAATTTGATGAGCTTGTAAAAAACAAAAGATAAATTTCACACTTTTGGGTTTGCTATTCACACTGTATTTCCCTTAATCCTCTTCTCGAGTTACACTTTAATGGTTTTCCTTGTACTTGTGATGGTTTTACACATACAGTGAATCAAACAGAATCAGTGAATACTATGTGTGTGCAGTTAAGTGATGCAAGGAAGTCATTACCTTTAAATCAGCTGCTGCTTGGACCACTCCCACTCTGTTGATTGTCAGCTCCTTAATCATTGTGTTTGTCGAGTTAATTAATTGCCACTTCCATTAGGTTAATTGACTTGGTATTGAAGGCAGAGAGATGCAGGTGGGGGGTGGGGTCGCATGAGTGGGTCCCCCTCTCAACAGTGAGAGCTTTACTGTATTCTGTGTCCATATGTTTTGTGTCTTGTTTTCTATCTTTCATATGTGGGAGTATGGAGGCTATTTGTTCTTTATTTAACTTGATAGGTCTGAGTGTCTGTGCCATATGTCCAGCCATCCATGTTTTTAATCACAGATTTAAACCTCTTTCGATTAAAACTGTCACAAAAAGAAAAAGTGTAAGACCTCCTGAAATCATAAAATCTAAACAGTGTTATCAAAACTGATTATATTCTGACATACTGAGAAGTAAATCTGCAACATGATGACAAAAGCATTTGATTAAAATCTGAAATAACTTGTCGTGTGCACTCCTGAAGCTGTGTGGGATGATCCGAGCTGACCAGATGAGTCAGACACTTCTTTACTTTTTTCCTTCATAATCTAAACAGTCTTCATTCTCACAGAACATTACAGGCAAACATAATAACGGCGCCGTCCTCATACAAACGCACCGAGATTCCTACAGGACTCACACAGAGGGACAACAGACGAGGCTCTAAGAGGTTTTTAAAGGATAGCGATCTTCTAAGCTCATTACACTCAAAGCAAGAGATAAGACGGCCTTTCTCTCAGTTTAATTAACTTAATTTCCACAAAATATGCCAACTTTCACCTCTACAGAAACAGCAGTCATCAAAAGAATCATATTTATGTCATAATTTAAAACAAATTTCATGTGAACTGCATATTTGTGTGTTAGTCTTTTGTTCCTGTATGAATAGATTTTTCAGTTGGACCACTTTGCCTGGTCTGATTTCGCTGTCAGATCATATTTCACTTTTACTCGTGTCAATACTTTTAATAACTGTCATAAATCATAAATTATGATGACACGCCATGGTGAAATGATGGGGCTATAAGTCTTCGTGAGTGACTGGCCTCCAGTAAATCAACAATGCGTCTGAGTCAGTCTGTAATTAACGGGAAGCCTATGAAGAGAAACTGCAGTGGCTGTGGCTTGTTCTGCGGCTGAAAGGTAAAGGTTTGTGGTCCGTTTTGTACATTTTTGTAATAAATAATACGGGGTGGAAAATGAAGAGTGATGACACAAATCCTAAATCACCGATATAACTGAAAAACCAATCAGCAGCAAAAAAAAAAGGTTAGGATTTAGACGAGTCTATGGAACACACCTGCATTGAAGACAGACTGAAGGGTTTTGAGTTAATCAGTCAGCGTTTACATATATACTTGAGATCATTGAGGGGTGACCTTCATTTATAATGACATTCAGTCAAATTCTGAATGAAGCAATATCAGTAATAAGATGAAAAATTTTTTCAAAAGATAATTTGAATAAATAATGGTGTTATGTGTTAAGTACAGTTAATATAAAATAATTACGTGAAGAGGATGATATCTGTGAATCCAACTGAGTTGAAATACCTACTTCATTAATTAACTAATTAATTGACTAATCCTGGCTTTGGCTTCCAGTAAGTTCAATATCTGTACCTTGTTGGTGTATTAAATTGTTAGGATTATGAAGAAACTGGTAGAGATCAAAAACAGAGCTGAATGAGCATGAATGACTTACAGCATTGTATACACAACAATTGGCCAGAAATATGTTGACTAATGCTTGGCCCTTCAATAGTAATAGTAATACTATACATCCCATCTTACCTTTGTCCATTGCTTTGTGTAATGAACATCTGTCTATGTTTGAAACAACAATAGCAGATAGATAGGGTGTATGCAGGCAAAAACAAACAAAAGTCCCACACCCTAATATTTTACTGGACCACTATTAAATTAGACTTTGGCCCATATCACCATTGCATAATTTCAGTAAGCTTATGCAAGATCAACATTTATTTCTATTACCTAATGTTGGTGAGCCTAGATCTGACCAACTGAAGCAACCCCAGATCATAACATTGCCTCCACAAGCTTGTAGTGTAGTTTGTCTATCAAACTGAAGGTTATTTAAGAAATGAAAAGTTGCGTACTGCATGAGTTAGTGTTAAAGAACTTGTTATTAATTACTGCAGTAATTATCCAATGGAAGGATCTGAACTAGTGGCTTACTTAAATCCATGTTGGACCTTTTTAAGGCAGGCTTTATAGATTTCTTTACATTTGGTTTGTCCTTGCAATTCTAACTGGATAGTTTTTATTTTTTCAAGTGAGTGTGGTTTTCAGCCGATTTCTGTTCATCACGCAAACATTGAGAGTTGCCTTTTCAGGAAATCTACATACTAAAAATAATGCATTTCTAAATCTTGGAACGGTACTTCCAAGTCAATTCAGGTTTAGAGCTTAACTTAAATTTGCTGTTCAACCTAAGGACAGAATAGAGCCTCTGCATCTGCTGTGCCCAATATCATCTGAAGGTCGGCAGTGTCCACAGTTTCAAGTATATAGTTGCATAGAGTGCGTAAAAAGATGAACAGGAGGTGTTGTTTCCGCCCACTGTAAAAATGAAACTAAAATTCAGTGGTTTGTATTTCACCCTAACATTGACTGTCATTTCATTTTTTAAATTAATGAATACATTTTTCCAGAGGTAAGCCATTTTTCTAAGCATTAAGGCATTACCCAATCATCAGTATGCTGAAAACTGGTGGACATGTTGATTTCTATTATCCTGTGTCATATAACAATAGAATAAGGACAATAGAATAGATAATAAAATTAAGGACAACACGTGAAGCAGCATCACCTAACAAATGAATCAGGCTGTGCTTGGACATTTGCACACAGACTAAACAAAAGACCAGAAGACAGTGAAACCTACTCAAGCTCATAGTGAATATGTATATGAGCGCCACATGATGTTGACTCCATTATTATCTCTGAAAAAGGAGCTTACAGGACAGGATTCTGACCTTTTCCTGAACAAGTGTGGGAACTGTCACAAATGCACATTGCTGGTGTATGAATAGTTTAAAATGCAAAATATTGGCAGTTGATCATTTTGTGTTTTTGTGTTATTTGTCATGCATGCAGCATGTAAAAACCTTAAGGCTGTTAAGAAAAGTCAAAAATAGATGCTTATTCTCCCCTCTTCTACAACATCAATTTCTGTTTAATTAAATAGATGTCAAACTAATTAAGCAGGTAGAGTATCTGCACGAACTTACATCAAACCCAGGAAATATGTCCACCTTCCAGTGCAAACGCAATAGCATAAATAATTATTCTTTAATTACCCACTCCAGGAAACTGAGCATTTTTAAAGGCACATGTTCACTTCTTTTTGTCACCTAATCCAGGAATAGAAAGCTGTATCAAGAGATTTAATTGGTAAACCACCGCACATGACTATCACTCATCACCTTGGATCCTCATATATCTGTGCTAATTTTATCTCCAAGTTCTTAAGCAGAAGCTGGGTCTGATGAAACTGGATGAAATAATCACATCTTCAAAAATTCAAATAACATGCTTCGTCCATGGAACATGAGAGGGGATGTGTTTGCGCAGCACAAAAAGATTGCATGAGACCGAGGGCTGGGCAGAAACAGACAGTCGAGTTTGAGGAGAAATGTATAAAGTGAGGGTGAAACAAGTGGGATGGTTGAGTGTCTAGAGTTTCCTTTAAACTCTAATGACTCAAATCCAGTCCCATGTTTGTGCAAAGACATTTTTATTTTTAGCAGTTAGTTGCATGACCAATCCGGTGGTGGATGACGTCGCTGGTTTTAAAGTGCAGAGATGCCCTGTGAAAACTACATACATTCAGATGTATGGTATTAGTGTCAGAATATAGAGGACTTACAGAACAAAAACGAAAAGATACACAGATTGATCAGATATCATGCATTACTATATTATTGACTGAATAATTAATCGTATTAAAATATCATTCATTTTCTTTAACAATATGGTACAGCCAGTTATTGTAAAAAGCAGCCCAGTGAGGATTATGCCTGTCACTGTGAACCAATGGCACCAGGTCCCTAAAGTCACTGAACATTCTCCTAATATTTGTGGCAGTCATGTGGTTCAGCAAAGTAGATTTCTCAGCTGCAGAGGGAGAGTTGGATGAGTTTATTTGAGCTTATGTATTTTATTTTGTATTTTAAACATTAAAATACATATGGGTTTGGTCCACGGTTCACCTACAGTCTGTGAAAAGCATCTTTAGTCTGAACATCGATTTCATTTGAGCAACTGCATATTTTGAGTGAATTGTAAGTCAAAATCAATCAATTAAATGAAACCTCTTGCATATTCACAACATCAGCGTAAAACAACACCTTTCCCTGATTGATTAGAACTTCAACGTTCAATGTAAAATATTCAGTGGTGGTCATCTGGTGGTGAAGTTGCAGTAACTATATCCCCTCATGTATGGTGGCCACAAGATAAACAAAAAAAAAAAACTGAAGTGTCTCAGTGACAGCATGTTTGTGTCCTCTCTGGGCCTTTTAGTTAAGGAAGATGGATTCTGGAACTAAAAAGCTCAATGACAAAAATTCCAAAAACTTGTAGGACATTTTAAACAGTAAAGTGACACTGTAAGGCACAGGCATAGTCTACATTTTTCACATTCCTCACACAGGGCTGTTACTCTGACAGAAATACCTGATTTAGTGTGTTTGCAGTAACCCAAATGTTGTGCAGTTTTGAAAATGGAATATTACCCTGGACAACCAAAAAAGCATATGATTTTTTTTTCTTTTTGCTTCAACAGCATGGTTACACTTGGTTAAAAATGTGAAAGTGAGAAAGTGAAAGCAAAGTTCATTACTTGTTAACTTTGGGTGGACTCCCAAAACGATGACTCTAATGGTGGAAATATTTTTAAGGGACCATGGTGTGGTCTATTCTCTGTTACTGATTTGTGATGCGCATAAAATTAAAAGTTGCATGTGTGAGGTTGGGAGGGTGTGTTGTTTTTATTCGGTTATAAGGAATAAATAGTTACTGTATGGCTGTATAGTTTTATGAGTGACCTTAACACTATTAGCCTTGATGTGTGTGCCAGCTATAGTCTAGTTGGTTGATTTGGCTTACATCCAGATCTTCTGTTGTTGTATTCAATCTGTGGAAGACCTTTAGCATAACGCTGTAGCACTATGGGTAGGGGAAAGCAGGAGGGTGTCCTTCTCTCCTAGTCTAACCTGTAAAATTTCTCTAAAATACTGTAGTTTAGCACTGAATGGATTTTCAATAGTGCATAAAATGCATCTTGCATCAGTTCAATACAGAAATGCTAGTGTTCAGACATGGTAAAACAGCAAACTCGTTTAAAAATTAGCTTCAAACTCATTTTAGTATTTTGAACCCACATTATTAATTATCACACTTTTTTTTGCTTTTAAAGACACTGAATGATACTTTAAATGGGTACTATCTTAATCAATAATAATACTCAATAATTTGATCGAAACTTGTCCAGCCACCCATTTTCTGAACCACCAGAGCATATCCCAGCTAACACTGAGTGAAGGTGAGGTACACCCTGGACTGGTCTCCAGTTTATCAAAGGACTGACATATACAGACAAATAACCATTCATTTTCATATTCATACCTATTGGCATTTTAGATCGACCAAGTACCTTACTAGTGCATGTCTGTGGATGATGGGAGGAAGCTGGAGTGCATGGAGGGAATAAACAAACTCCAATCCAGGACTCCAGTCCATCTTGCTATGAGGTGACGGTGCGAACCACTACACCACCATGTCGTCCGTTTTAAAGTTGATAGCCTCCAAAATGTATGAATAAATGAATCACACACTCTCACGTACTTACATGACATAAAACTTGTAGTCAGTATTTTGTTGACACTAGCTGACTCCATTAGCTCACTAAGCTAAAGTCTATCTCTGTTGCCCATGTCCATGACACCAGCCTGTACGCTGATTTCTACACAGAGGCCTGAGTTTGTTTTTTCTGTGAATGTCTTTATGTTCATTTGCAAGTTCTTTATGTGTCTCTTAGCTTTCTCAGTGTCTAGTCCTAGCTTAGTTTAGAAATGGCGTCAGCGAACAGCTCTCACAGATATTCACTCAGATTACACAAATCCATTTAAGCACACAGTAAGCACAAACCTTACATATTGAATCCTTAAAGAATCCTTAAAAGTGCCAGTATGTTAAATTTGTGCATACGTAGGCCACATTTTTGTGCTCTGACACAAAGACTCAAACATAGCATTTCAAACACACTCTTACTTCTTCCATTTTTTTGACACTTGAGATGAGCTTTTGCTGCTGCAGAGAGCCAACACATCTCACGCTGCATGCTGATATCCCCCCTCCCATCGGTGGAAGAAAACAAATCATTCTTAACACCCTAAATCAAATGTTTTTCTGTACCTTAATTGCTCCAATGTGCCAAAGATATTCGGGCGGCTTGCCTGTGTCTCTGACGCTGTGTGTGTTACTATTCAAGCTGTCAACAGGCTTGTCTTAAATCCACAGTGGGTGGTCCGAAGTTAATTTATTTATTGAAAACCATCCCACAAGTGCATGTAAGTCTACCACTCCTCCTCTTGTGTATTATACAGTGCTCTTATAAATGAGGTGGTTCAGAGTGAATCAGTGGTGACATTAATTCATGATAGCCCACCAGCTGTCAGGGAATCTTTCACACCTTTCCCAATATCAGTGAGGCCAGAGTTGTGTTGCTATAGAAACATTGATTCCAGGAAGTTAAATAACACTGATTTGCTACCCTACTTACCCCCCGAAAGAAGTTGACATCAAATTCCTCCTAAGCATTTAATTTTCTCTCAGCAGTCATGTGTTACAGCTATTTATTTGTTTGGAGGCTCCCTGTGCTGGATATGTGAGGTGGACAGTTGCTTTTGAGGAAGTAGCAGCATTTTAGTTTTAGTGCTTGTCGCAACTCCAGCAGTGAAAGAAATGGTGGGTTAACTGTATTCTGGTTTATTTTGTTCATCATCTGTATTTAACGGAGAGTGCTTTCAATTAAACTCACAGGTGTTGCTGGAAATGTACTAAAAGCAATAATGTCCTTGAGCTGCTGCATTATGGTGCAATACTCTCACTTGGTGCCATTGGCTATTGGCTATTGGACACTGGGCCCAACAACACCCATGACGATACTACACCACAGCCTTAATGCTTAATGGTTAAACGTGTGTGTGAGCATCACCTTCATTATGGACAGAAATGTGCTCACACAGTCACTTGAGGAGACAAGTGAAGGTTCACATAATACTGATCATTAAGTTTTATGACTGTGTGACTGGCTTTAAGGTTAGGGTTCAGGAAGAGTTAGGTTCATGCACAGGCTATAGGTTTTGGGGGGGATGGGAGGGGATATGGTTCCACACATTCACAACACAAACATTGTTCTGCCTAGAAAAAAAAACATTATAGGAGAAGATTTTTATGTTGATAGAGCCATTATTAAATGGTTAAATACTAAAATTGGCCCTAGTATTCATACTTTTTGGCTGAAAGCTAGTGAGTGAGTTAGTGAACCAGTGAAAGAAGATTTGGGGAAATTAAGAGGATCTTATTGTGGCAATGATATGTAATGTTTCTAAGTATTTTTTTCATAGTATAATCATATGAAAATGAGATTTGTTGTAACTTTAGAAAGAACTATTTATAGCCACAAAGGTATCAGGTCCACTATGCTGTACTATAATAATTAATATGTTTCTCTTTGTGTTCCTGTATTCCATGAACTTCAGTTAAGACTTAGTGGATTAATTAGTGGACAAAGGGACTGTTACATAATTTTTCCCTGAATGTTGCTCTGAAGCCAGTAATTTGTGATTTGGCCAATGGCATGTTGCCTTTTTAGATGAAGAAGTGACCATATTGGTGGAGTTGTGTGAGTATAAGGGATCTGAGGTGAGCTAATGCTAAGTGGTAGCTAACTGAGTTGGTAAAATGGAAATATTCATCAAGTACAGCATAAGAAAATCAATTTACAGTCTTATTAGTGGAACCTTTTAAATGCAACTACAGCTGTGCTGTTTGCCGGAAAAAATGCATTTTATTAAATAAGTGGAAACCCTGAAAGTCTGACTTGACAGGCGAGCAATGGATACAGAAAAGGCATAAATTGATACCTAAATGTGCCCTTCCCCAGTAAACAAACAAAGGTCAGGTTAGGATAAATCTCCAGAATAAAAATGCAATGTCACTTAAGTTGATGGAAACATGATTTTGTGTGTGTTTTCAGCTTTGAGATAACTTGTCAAAAGCATGGATCCTCAAACTGGCGCTACATAAATTAGCACTGCTGTGGAAACTGGGCGCATGTGTATGCATTTGTGCATGTGTGTGTATGTGTGCATAACTGAATGCCTGTGTGTGTGCATGTGCAAGCATGTTTCTCTGTATGTGTCCAGTACTTGTGACTTACATGTGTGTGTATTCAGTAGTTGTGAGTACATGGTGTGCTCCACTGATGTGTGAAACATCAGCTATGACTGTGGAGCCATCTGCTCTAAAGGGAGACTGGGAGTGAATGTGTGTTTTATGTGTACAAATGCACTTTTTTTTGCCATACATGAGTATGTGTGTTTTGTGTTGTGTATGCTTTTCTGACACTGTTGGCCAAACCAACAAGTTGTTTTCTGTGCACATGCACCATCATGAAGTTTCAAACCTGGAGTCCCATCAGACTGAAATATTTCTCTGTAGGTCTACGCAATTAATATATTGTCTATGATTCTAGACATTGCATGCAAAATGATTTGTGAGAGATACTGAATCATGCAACCGCAAATCAATAAAACCTGACCTTAAATGAATGACAAAATCACAGCCTTTGTTAATTAAAAATTAAAAATGTATGTTTGTATTTTTAATGCTTAATGAAATCCATTCAGGTTGACAAACGTACTGCGATGTCATCCACTGCAGTTTGAAGTGCTGTTTTGAAGTTAGCATTTTGGCCTTCCCAGTGTTTTTGTTTTTGAAGCCAAAAGTGACTGTATTTGGATAAAAGGGGTGGAGCTCTGGAAATGTGAGGGTGAACACAAGCTTGCCTCTTTAAACAGTAAAGTTTCAAGTGTTTTTGTGGTCTTATTTGTGTAATTTATTTACAACACAAAAAGTATGTTTTACTCAATAAAAAGATCATTGGAAAATTTGACTGAGCACTACTATAT
>JAPTYQ010000008.1:1540408-1553607 GCA_029814465.1 Ostorhinchus cyanosoma
TTAGTTTTTTTTCCAACAGAATAAGATGAAACAGAAATGAAAGGGAGACCGGATCTCTGAGAGAAAAAGCATCCTAATGTTTTTTAGTTTGTTGCTGACATCACACCAAGGATTATGTTCATTATTTTAAGTATTTAAATTCATTCATGTGTTTGTTTCCTGTAACTGGCTAAGCCTCTGCGGGGTTTTGTGTTTGTGTGTGGGGGGGGATTCTGGACCCTTTCCCAGCTGACAGGTGTGGAGGTGGAGTACACTGTGGCCAGGTCATGACTTCATCACAGGAAGACATATTGCATGCAAATTCCAGTGTCCAGTGGACCCATTAAAATACGTACCTTTTTGTTTTATTTTAGTTAATTTTAGAATTATTTAGATGTGAGGTTTGGTTTACAGTTAGCAGAAATGTGACTTTTATACATTTAGTACATTGTAGAGAGTTACTCACTTTTACAGCAGGAAATCCATTGAATCAGTACTTCTGTTTTCATACTATTTTCGTGCTGTCAACGCATATTATAATATTGCTTTAAATTGCTTTAAATTACATTGTGATGTTTGTGATGATATATTGAATGATGCAGCTCATTTCCTAGAGGTTCTGGACCCCCTGTCGCTGCTGGGATTTCTTTCCTTTTGTCTCCCTTGTAATCTCCTTTGTAATCCTGTCTAATGATTTTATCTCCTTCCATCACTTCCTGGCTTTCTTCTGTGACTCTTCATTTCCATGTGTTTTTCCTCTGCACTCACTCATTTCCACACTTTTTCTTCCTCTCCCTCCTGCATTTCTTCCCTCTTTGTTGCTTATCTCCTTTTGCTTTCTCCTCTTCACCTTTTCTCTTATTGATTCCTCCTCTTCTTCTCTCTTTTGTCTCCTTGGCTCTCCTTCAGCCAGACCTTCGCAACCTTCGCTTTCTCTTTGCTTGTGTTTGTCTTTCATTTCCTTCCTTTTGTACTTCTTTCCTCCCATTTGTTACTCATCTCATTCTTAAGACAACCATTTCCCTTTCTTCTGCTCATCTTTTTCCTCCCTCTTTTCTCTCTTTTTTCCCTCCCCTTTCATTTTCATTCCTCCCTTTGCCTCCTTTTCATCTCCTCTCCTTTTCATCTCAGCTCTTCATTCCCAGTTTAGTGAGCAGTAAAAACAACGATAAAATAATAATAAAAACAACAACTGTCCCGTGATTATAAACCCATCTCCATCTGGATCTCACATACACACCCTTACAATAAGACACTCACACACTGAGCTGAATAGGAAGTCAAACAGAAGGCCAATAAGACACGCTTGACTGGAGGCGACTCTGCAGTGTGTGTCTGTGTGTGTATGATAGAGAGGGAGATACAACAAGGCTGCGTGTGTGAACACAGAGCGTATTCACTGCTGTCATTGTGCGAAGCCACAGGAAGATGAGATAAATCCTGAAACATTTCTGTCGATACTGGGGGGGGGGGGTTGTTTCACATGAAAGACACCTAGAGGTCAGACGCAGATGTCCGAAGACCGCCACAGTAAAACAAAGTTTGGAGTAATCAAGTCCAAATGACTGCAGTAATTTCTGATTGCTGTGTGGAAATTATAAACAGCCCCTAATGGTCTTTGGCTTTGCAGGATAGCCGTAACCTGAATGTATAAATAAATAAAAGGACAGGGGTTGATGGGTGGAACACAATTTCAACCACTCAAACACTGGAAAACTGTTTGTTGAAGCTAAACTAATCATTACTCTCAACCTAGAAATAATATTCATAGAAATTACACCGTTGCTTTATTTTTCTTCTATTTCAATGGCTCATGGTACGTAAGCCTGATCCAGGATTGTACAGTTTTTATAGATATAAAAGTGGGTCCATCTTCTCCCTTTTTTTACTCTTTGTAGTTTGCCATATTCCTTATATAGCTTAAGCCCTGCCTTTAACTGGACATTCCCTCTGTCTCTCTGCTAACATGGTGCAATGAGGAGCCACCTGTTCATATTCCCAATTCCCCTATTGGTCAGTCAGTGGGGATACAGGATTGGTTGTTTCCATGTATTTTTTCCACATTTAGTATTTTATTGAAATACAGGTGCATGTATTTTCTGACTACCTTGATAAAGGCTGTTGGTGTATATTTAGAGTGAAATAAAGGTTATGTACAGAAAGTGGAGTTCTTGATCTGAACCCTGAAATAATATTCATAGAAATGACAATGTCACTGTTTTTTTTTCTCCACAGTGTTGTGGTACATCAAACAACAGTGGATTTTTAAAAGTCCACACAGTGTACTCTATGGAAAAAGTTGATCACTGATTAATAATCTGATACCATATCAATATCACAGTCTAGATAGCTGGTGAACTGAACATCTGAGCCAAAAGTGATGGATACAATCTGGAAATAAGTCTAATGTCATTAGAACAGAAAAACAAAAAACAAAAACCATCATCACTCTCCAATGTAAGTGTTTGGTATACATGGCAAAAAATCTTGGTTTTATGTCATATTAAGTCCTGTTCTGTCATTCGTGATATTTTCATGTTGTTGCCTTGCTTTTTTTAATTTTTTACTTTCATTTACGTTTTCTTAATCTCATCTTTTACATGATTTTTGTCTGGTATTCTTCATTGTTTGGACTTATGTCTTTTATGCCTTGTTTTTTTGTCGATTTTTGCTTGGTGTGTTTAAAAAATTTGATATATCTTTTAAGTCAGTTTCGTCAATTTTTTTCGTTTTACCTTTTATATAATTTTCATTTTGCATGTTTTACAGATTTTTTTCTCCTCTTCAATATTAAATAATTTTGTCTTATGTCTTTTATGTGATTTCTATTTTACAATTTTTTGTCTTAAATAGACTGTGTAGTGTCTGTGTCATGTTGAACTTGAGATAAATAATTAATGTATCATATCATTGCTATATATTTCCTTTGTCATTTGGTGACCCAATAAAAAACACTACTGGAACCAACATCTGATTAAACCTGATAAAAATTTTCATACAAATACCTGTATTTTCTATTCATACTTTAAGACTGACTTTTCACTTTAGTTTTAATGCATGAAGGAAATGATTAATTATTTGTATTTTTCATTATTGTGCACCTTCAAAAAAATGACTGATTTTGACCTAAATTGAACAGTAAAACACAAAAGACAATCTCTTCTCTATCCATTGCTACATGAAAAGATGTAACAATACAAAAACAACATTAAAGATGTAATAAGATGAAAGATACAAGAGGAAGAGTGTGAATTATGGAGAAAATACATCATATTGTTTCTGACACTTGACAACTGACTTGCATATGGTTTGCAAAATGAAAGCAATGTTCATTATTTTCTGTGTGTTGCTTTTTAATAATTCAAATTTAAGCCAAGGATGGTTTAATAGCCATCACATTATAGTCATGTAATATGAGGTTCATGTTTTTACTTTTATACATTCTACACCCGGTACTTTTCCCCCTTTATCGCGGTAAATAAATTAAACCAGTAATTCTACGTCCTACTGGAATAAACAATGTGTAGGCATCCGCCTCCTCTGCCCATGTTCAATGCCAATAACATTTTTAGGACTTGGAATATTGCAACATTTGATAATATGAATAAAAATCATACTTATGTCAGTTGCACAAAAAAATCAATAATCAATCTTTAATAACTGAGTACTGCGGAGAAAAAACAATCAGAAACAAGTTTGAGGTGCTCTACTGTAGGAAAAAAGTCCTTTAGTACCTGTTAGAACACCATCCCCAACGTGTTTCAACTACAGGCTCTTCTTCAGGGCTTAATATAATAGTCATGCACAGATTTAAAACTTCAGTGCATCATATTGACGAACTGTGGGAAAGAAATAGGGAAATAGTGATAGAAGAATGTTATCTGTTTTAGCTTTATAAAGCTTTTTTTTTCATACTATACATATATATTTTCATATAGGTGAATGTTAATGTAAAAATACTTATCATCCGGTAAAAATAAAACACATCTACACACATAGACTTCCACTTATAAATGAAAGGAGAAACTGACAACCTCTTCTCAAAAAGAAAAAAAACTGCAACCCTCAAACAGCTCTTGTAGAAGTGAAGAGCTGACAAAAATTCACCCACTGTCTTTAATGTCCTCATACTCAAGGTTAAAAGACAAAAGAACATACCCCACATACTTCTGAAAGCAATT
The DNA here is from genome assembly GCA_029814465.1 of Ostorhinchus cyanosoma. Classification (NCBI taxonomy): domain Eukaryota; kingdom Metazoa; phylum Chordata; class Actinopteri; order Kurtiformes; family Apogonidae; genus Ostorhinchus; species Ostorhinchus cyanosoma. Next base: position 1,544,569 of record JAPTYQ010000008.1, read on the forward strand.
CATGCAATATTTTACGATCGCCTGAGTCTTCTTGTCATTTCATTGGAACGATGATTAAAGGTTACAGATTAAATCTCAGATTTTCTACTCAGGTGATTAAAGTCATGTTCAAGTAACAAAAGAAAAAAAAGGATAAAGAATATTACAGTGATAAAGATAAGTACAGATATACAGTTTTCTTATTTAATATTTAGATTTTTGGATTATTTTACATTCTCAGCAAAAACACTCAGTTTGTCTATGTTTTTGTATAATTTCAATCTTTTGATGGTGAACAGACAGACAATGATATTATTCTTATTCTTATGTTTGAATGTAACTGAATAGTTTTGAGTGTTTTGTTTGATGAAATTTCTGTTCTTTGACAAATTAATGATTAAAAATTTTATGAATGGAAATAAACTTTATTTCTATCTATTATAATGATTATCGATATTCAATGATGTAAACTTTCTCATCATCACATTTCTGTTTCTTGTTTTATATTAAAACTTTGCTAAATCTAAATATTTATATTCTACACTATCTTACAAAATAATAATGTAGAAAGGGGGGCGTTTGTGTCTTTATCTACCTGTCCTGTCAACAAACTGAATTTCACCTGGAAAAAAGTATAGATTTAATGTGATGATATTCTACGAGACATTACCATTCATAAGCAAGACATATTCACGTATTTACTACAACATTTCATTGCCCGATCAATATGTAATCAAGCAACAAGCCTGGAAAGTCATTTATCTACAATTTTTTTTTTCCCTTGATGTCTGCATCCTGGATTTGTGGAAGCCCAGAAGGCCCATGGGAAATGTTTAAATGCAATAATATTCAAAGTGGTTAATCATTTATTTTGTCTCTTCTACCTTTTTAGTGACCATAAAGGGAACTGTTTACCTTCTGAACCGCTGTTATCTCTGTTTACTGTCTGTCGGCTAATGTTCAGTGCGAGTCCGGTGATCACTGTGGACAACGTAAACACAGATGACATCAAGATGCCCTTGCTCCGGGGCACGTCGGCAGTGTTGTTGATACCTGAGATCAAACAAGTAATTCCTTCTTCTACTCGGTTGGCCCCGTCTGAGAGGGAGGAAAGATAGGCAGATATTTTGGCACTCAGTCCCCACTCTAATGACACAGCAGACGAGCAGATAGCATTGATCAGAGTGACCCCTCTTTCTAAATCAATAGAAATGATCCCATCTAGATAACATTACACACAATCAATAACAGTGTGTGTGTGTGTGTGTGTGTGTGTGTGTGTGTGTGTGTGCGCGCGTGCATGTCTGTCTGTCTGTCTGCATTCGCTCCTCTTGACCTGACCTGTGTCTTGGTGAGCTACCTGAGTGTGTGTGCGCTCATGCCTTAATATAGTTTGAAGAGTGCATTTGTCTATGTGGATTTGTGCATGTGTGTGTTTCTGTGTGTGTGTTAGGGGTGGGTTGAGGGGGTGTGGTAGCTTGAGGTCAGACAAGGTGAGCCGTAATGGGACTCTGACCAGATCCAATCTGGGACCACTTGTGGCAAAATGAATTGGCCTCACACGTGGAAGCCGAGTATATCCCTATGTGTGTGTATGTTAGTGTTTTTGTCCTTCTGTGTGTGTTTCAGCTGCTGTCTATGTGGTTCCTGGTGCGTGTTTGGATGTGTGTAAAGGCCATGCTTGCTGTGGAAAACTAATCTAATTTTGACAGGTTTCGTGCAAACAAAAGGGCACATTTATTAAAAAAATAAAATAAAAAAATAAAATCACCAAGTGCCATATCGGCTTTGTAACTCTAAATGTGTACAGCCTCGCAAGCTGAACTCATCCAATGTTTCACACGCCAGCCACCACTTTGTGACTGTCTGTGATAAGTGGAAAATGCCACGTGATTGGTTTGTGCTGCACCGTGGAGAAGCATCTCCTTTTCCTGGCTACTGGTTGAGGTCTACTCCACAGAGCAGATGTGGTTTCAAATCCTCACCACAGTTATATAGGGTGGTGTGAGTTTTGATGATGCACACATCTAAATATTTTTGAGCAACAAAGTTACTCAAAAACAGGTGTGTTCATGTAATCTTCGGATCTCATTCTAAAATGATATAAGTGATTACACTCATCTGTGAGACTTACTTTAAATGTTCAAAGTGAAGCAAAAACTAATTCTTTACTTTAAAGGTTCAATTTTGTAATATCTTGTGGTGAAGTTGAACATTGCAACCAACTGAATAGCACATTTATATTCTGTTACAGTGGTTACTATATACACAAAAAGCCCCGTTAGAACTGGTTTCTGTTTTGTTCGTTCTGGGCTATTAGTTAAGGTGTATTACTCTCATCAACTGCCATATGTTTGAGTATGGACCAGAGCTAATCTCCTCTTTGTGCTGGATGTCACCTGCTATAAAACAGTAAAAAGGAGAGGGAAATATCAGTTCTGAGCTATTGCAGAAACATGAATATGCAGCATTGTCATCTAAAGGGCTCTTTCCAAGGTAATGTAAACAGTCATTCTTTTTTCAGATGAGAATACAATATTGATTGGTCTACACATCTGTGGAAAAAAAATTATCTGCGTCACCTTTCAAGCCACTTTGTGAATCAAGCCCCCCCCCCCCCCAAAAAAAAAAAAAGAAACATCTTCCACACTGGACCTATAACTGACTCAGCTTGGTGCCAGGATCCGTCGTTGTCAGCAGAACCACGGACAGCGCCATTTTCTGCCTCTCTACCTCCTTTGTCTCAGGATGCTATCCATGGTGCTGAAACATAAATCACGACACAAACCTGAATTGAATAAAATATGCTCCAGGTTTAGGACATTAATTCTAAATTTTTTGATTACGTTCTTAATTAATTAATTAATTTTTTTTTTAATACTTGACTTCTTTTTTTACTTCTGCTATTAAGCACGAATTTGCTGACAGTTTTAGGCATAAAATTAACAATGTACAATATAGCCACCATGACGGTAATTAGTTTGATTTTTTTGTGAGGTAAATCTTGATGCATATTTAATCTTACCCACTCTTGCATCACTCAACAGGTGAGCAAGTGTTAGTGTAGATAGTGTTCTATCAAACAACTCCTCATCATTCAACTTGTCCAGTGGGTTTCTTTTCTGCCCCTAATAACCCTCTCCTGTCTAAAAGCCAACTCTAAAAGCTAAATTCAATACATGAGGCTATCTTCTGTGCCTGTGTTGTTTAAAATAGCTATTATAGAAATGGTCTAGATCAGTAGTTCCCAACCTTTTTTGGCTCGTGGCTCCATTTTAACATCACAAATTTCTGGCGATCCCAGACATTCAAAACAGAGACTTTTTTTCCTCTTTTTTGCTAAAATTAATTTGTTTTTGATTATATAATAGTTTGTTATATTATCTTGCAAATAAATGTTAATTTTGGATGACATTTAGGCTATGTAATGAATGCTATTATTGACAGAGGCAGAAAAGGCAGGTTGAGATTACAGCTCAAATTTGCAAATTTTATTTTCCTTGGTCAGGATATGTAGTCAGTCCTGCTTGTATTTACAAGGCTGCAAATTAATTCTGAAAAAAAACAATAACTCAAACTATGAATTATGAAAGAGCTGCAGCATCTTAAACCAGCCACAATGAACATTTGACAGATAAACAGTACCACAGTGCTTCAGTTTCAGCTTCAGAGTTTGTCATGTCTGTTATGTATTGTGATTGTCTCTCTTAACTCACCATATATTTTAATTAATATGTTTTTTTATTTTAGTTTTATCAATTACTAGAAATTTTAGGCGACCCCATTTGAATTCCAAGTGACCTCACGTGGGGTCCCGATCCCAAGGTTGAAAAACACCGGTCTAGATGTTGGCTATATGTCTGTTCCTGTCTTGGGTTGGAGTAGGCTTTTAACCTTCTGCACCACTGCCCTGTGCTTATATTGTGTTATACATCCTGGACCTGTGCATGCTTATTTCATCAACACATAGACTTGTTTTGGATGCCGTGACAAACAGTGACTCCATCCCTAGTGGGGCTGGGTGATATAACAAGTCTTTTGCTGTTATTTTATATAATATTTTAATACAATGGCCATTTTCATTACAGTGCTTTACATCACTATATGTACATTCTGTCTGTTATCTTGAAGTAGTGAAGTTCACTTTCATTGTCCCCATTGGGAAATTCACCGTCTCTGTTAAATCCATCCTAGTACATACATCAGCAGCAGTAGAAAACCACTGAAGACACAAAGAAAGAAAGACCCACATTCCAGTACCTTATTCAAGGGCACTGACAGGAGAATTCACCTAGCATTTAAGCAAAAATGAGAACATACAAATTCCAGAGAGGTTTGATCCAATTGGAAAACAAAACTTTGAACCTCCTTGCTGTGAGTTGATAATGCTGCCATTGCTAATTTCTTATACAGTTACGGTTTCAAATAAAAAAGGGTTTTGTTGTTTGAATTTTTTTTTCCAATTCTAATTTTACATTTTCTGATGTTGACAGAACTATTTAAAAAGTTTTATCATCATACTTGTTCCGAAAATTCTGCTTCTTGATTTCCAGAATGTTCTGAAGTACTTGTCATGCTTCAACCATTAACAAGCATCTATAACCACCTGGATCTCAGTCTTTCTCTCAGGAACAAATTCCTGACTTTAAAGTGTAACATTAATTTTAGTCACAATTGTTGACATTGACTAATGTGAAAATGAACCATTTTTAATGTTAGCACTCTGTATTCTAGACAACCTGATGATATTCTCAGGTTATCGTTTAATATGTAAAAGTAGAGATACTACATATAGGTCCTTTAAATGTAAAAAGCCCTTTAAAACTGGGCACAGATGTCAAGGATCTGTTTGACCTACAAAACAGCCAAATCAATGTTTAGTGGGAGGTTTACGTTAACTTTTTAATCACTTGGTGCCACCTTGCAGATGTGAGTGCAAATAGAGGAATAATAAGAAATGAGGCATGTGCACATTTGTATGCAAGCAAGAGTTCAAGTGTCTTTGTTTTTTAGATCAGTTTGACTTCTTGGTTCACTTCCCCCATCACAGGCCAGAAACACAAACACTTAATGAGCAGTTTAGAGTTTCCTGTTCAGCTTCTCCTCTGTGTGAGATCTTTTTTTTTTTTAAGGACGATCATGCATATTTGTCACAGTTCGAGTCTAGATTTGAGCTGAATGACCTTCAGCCTATGAGTGTACACTCAGAAAATCTGAAGCAAAGCAAAACAAATCGGGAAACACATCAAATTCCACTTCTATACAATATCAAAATCCACTTCTACACAACATAAAGCGTGTTATCATAGGAAGACTGTTGGCAGATGATTAATTTCTACCTCAAAGACAATTGAGGAGTTTAGTACTCCAGCTCACAATACTCCCATTCATTCTGCAAGTTGAATTCCACTTTTTTTTCTAAGTTCCATTGAATTTTGTATATTGTAAAGTGTAATATGTGCATTCAATCAGGTTGTGAGAGTAAGTGAGAAGAGACTTAATTTTAAAAAAATCTGTGTTTTAAATACAATATATATTTTCTGCCACAAGGCGTTGCTGAGTCAATATTAAGTCAAACCTTTTGCAGATAGATCACCCCTGTCGTTACAGTTCACTGTAAAAGCTGTAAACATACATACTGTGTGATTGAACTCAGAACATTTAGCTAAGATTTAAGTATTGAGCATATGACACCACCAAGGCAATCAAATTGGATGCACTGAATACATGTGCATGCATATGTGTGAATGCATGTGCAGGTTTCTCTCAATTTGGATATTGTTGGAAGCATTTGTCAGATTCTGCCAGTGTACAAGTCAAGAAAATATACAATAAAACAATCCTGGTTTTAGATAATATAACCTGGAAATGCTAATTACTAATCACATATACATTCTGTGTGTAATATTTGGTGTCATCTAGTGGTGATATTGCAGATTAAAAGGAATACATTGCACCTTGGTATAAAACAAAATCTTTTGTTTCTCTTGGATCTTGTTCAAGTTGGTATTTGAGTTTTAGCTTTATGGTATGTTTTATTAAAGCTCTATTGTTTCCCGTCCACACCCAACACATTAGTAACAGTAATGTAACATAATGATGGATGCCACCCACTATTAACCAAAAAAGGAGAAGAAGAGGTTAGTTCTGAGCCTCCAGCAGAAACATGGCAGTACTACTTGGTCTGTGAAGTCTGTGGAGGCGACAAGCTCCCTCTGTAGATATAAATGGCTTATTATAAGGTGATGAAAGCACTGATTGTTATTTTTGTGTGATTATACACTAATGAAAACATATTCATGAATATTACATTCTACTTATGTAATTAGACCCTCCAAAATGTTACATACTGGACCTTTAAAGATGCAAAGGAGCTGTACAAAGCCAGTCTATCTAAACTTGGACAGTTTTAACAGTCTCACCTATTAGATGAGTTTCACCTCTGGCTGCACTGTAATTCTTCCTCAGAATGGATGTTTCGCTTCATTTACTGAAAAAAAAAGTTCCCCCCGAAAGCTCAAACTTATTGCATTCAAAGCTACAATAAGTAATCACATCAGTAACATGCATAGAACTTAGAAACCCAGTGTGAAGCTGCTCATGTTAAACCACAGTTGACATGTCTGACACTTGGAATGCACTTTTATAACAGGTGCAAAGATGGCTATGCAGGACTGGGACACCGGTCCAGTCTGTCCCAACTATAGTCAAGATGTGAGGCATGATAATTATGAATACTATTCACAGGATGGGTTCTACATTGTGATTTTCATATATGAACTGACTTAGTCACACAGGAGGAGGAGAAGGTGGCACAAAGGCACCAGGGGCTGGAACTGTGGTTACACAAGCTTCCAAATGACTCACATGTACATCAGTGTACATCCAGTACTTAAATAAATAGCTCTTCAACTCACCCAGGATAGCTTTCCTTCAAATGGTTGAAAAACAATCACAATCACAACATGTGGTCTCAAAGCTGGTTTTATTGCCCCAGGGTTTCTGACTCCAGTTACGAGTATGTTCACATAAAAAGTTGGCAGTGGCACCAGGTGACCAGTCACAAACATGGATGGTCAATCACTCACTGTTCCCTCATCTGAAAATGACATAGGCATTCTTCTTAACCCCAAAATGGCATACATATATGAAATTAGCATTAAATAGCATTAATAGATTATACATAATTGTTGTTGTTAGGTTCAGTGCAATGTCTTTGGTTCAGACTTAAAACAATTTACTCTGGATTCTGAATAGGAGTTTTTGAAAGAGACCAAAGCACCTCCCTCTAAGATTTGCCCTGTTTTAAAACATCCTCTGCCCTTCTTCACTTTTTCATTCTACCTGCATTTATGCATACAATCACAATTGATGCCTGCAAGGTACATAAGTACTTTGGGCAGATCTCTTTGTATTGTTGAGGGGAATTTTGAAGTACAAAAAGCCAAAAGACAGAAAAACAACTGTTACATTTATAGACAGGAGGGAAAGCTAGTAATACTGTCCATCAGTAAGTTGATATTAATATCAGTATTACAACATTAAGGCACAACTAGAAGTGACTATAATTACAACTCAATATTTGTTGAGTTAATGTGTTGCTTAGATTAACTATACTATTATGGCATGTAAGACAAGCTGAAAAGAGAACAGATATGAAAACTGTATTCAAACTGACAGGCTCACCATCAAATATAAGGTCCAAGTGCAAAAGGCATTAGTATAAGAAGGAAGGCTTAGTACTGCACAACTACCTCTTTTTTTGTGTGTGTTTTCTTTAGTTTCTTTTAATCAGTCCATAATTAGCTGGGTAGTAGATCGTACTTGTATTTATTTTTGATCTGATATCTTGATCATAACTAGTTCCAGAACAGGTCCAGGTTTCAGCACAACTTACTATGGTTGTTTACCATCAATTTGTGATACATAAATCCAAAGTTGAAGCAGTAGTTTTCTCACTTAATCCTTAACCCTGCTTTGTGATACAACTTTCTGAACACAGGCAATACAATAGTACAAAAACATGTCCAACTTGCAATTAACGCCACAGCCTCTAACTTATGACAGGGTTTGGTATTCAACTTGCCAGACTGCAGGCAAGCATACAATGTGTAGAGTTTGCCTAAAGAGTTAGATCTGTTTTATTACTATTACTATACTGATCCTGATCCCTCCCAGAGTGTCAAGGCACCCTATTTTAGGGTTAAGGCTACACATAAGAAATACAAGACGTCCAATATACATGATAGGCTCCATTTGAAAAGCAACCTTTTGTAGTTTCTGTATTTAATGTGTGATTGAAACAAAATCTTAACTGCTAAACATGGCTCAAATGTAGCCTTAAACCTAAGGAGAGATTACATTAGACACGGACAACAAGACCCTGTTCCCTTTCAGATGACGTCTGCTACATCCATTCTGGCCTTACACTTGTTGTAACCCACCCTAAAAGAGATTGCTGGTGATGTGACAGATTTTAAGAAGTTCTGATATATTACTGAAACATATGATCCATTTTAACTCAGATTGAATAGAACCATGACCCTACGAAAACAGCAGATATTAAAAGGTTAAAACCCACTCAAAACTTTTCAATGCCACCTTTTGATTCTAGCCTACAGGTGACGAGACACTGCTGAAGCTAGTCCTTTCACCACTGAGTCACTGAGCAGCCTCGGGTTTCACACATCTTGCGGTCAGCTTTTTAAGTATTTCCTCAGCCGTCTGTCACTCTTGTTGCAGCTTGAATGTCACCTGTCTTGTGTATTTTGATGCCGCTATTTCCGACCTCCCTTGGTTTACCTCTTCTCTCTCTCTCTCTCTCTCTCTCTCTCTCTCTCTACGCGTTGTGGAATGTAAATAAATGAACACTCAGAAGCCACAGAGAGTATACCCACACACCCACAAACACACACATTTGTATGCAGTTCGACTGTGTTTCTATTTTGGGTTAGTTCAACTTCTTCTTTGTAAGTGTACCACAACGCCTTTGGAGCATTTCTTGGTTGTAAAATAAAGGCTGCGGATACATGTACTTCTCCACAAAGATTTGTTCACTCT
>JAPTYQ010000008.1:1573158-1587046 GCA_029814465.1 Ostorhinchus cyanosoma
CACACACACACACACACACACACACACACACACACACACACACACACACCCATCCCTGTCTGTTTCTCTCTGTCTCCCTTTCTTGCTGTCTCTCTGAAGTCCAGTTGCCATATCAGATGGGCTAATTAAAGCACCGCATAATGAGAGAGAGCAATGGAAGAGGAAGAGGAGGAGGAAAAGGGGAGGGTCAGAGGGATAGATGGAGAATAAAGGAGTCATGATTTGGGGGTGTCACATTCTTATCAAAGCAACTTATACTTCAGACGCACAACTCATTTCCCTTTCTTTGCAACCCTTGTTTTGCAATTAAATAATGTATTTGAAAGAATTATAAAATGAACACATCTAGTCATCATTTCTCTTATACAGTAGAGAAATCTAGACTTTTTTTTTAAATGAGCTGTGAGAGATGCCTGGCAGGGATGTATTTGAGATTCATTATTAAATGGTAGGTGGTGGTAATTCCTGTCTGGGATCTACCTGAATATGAGCTGCATTTTAATGGAAAATGTGAAGAAGAATAAGAAAAATACAACAACACTATAGTGCCAATTTCCTGGCAAAACTTGAGTAGTTAAGTGTGTATGATTTAGGGGGATTCATCTGCATAAAAGGAATGCAATGTATGTTGTCACAAGTTATACCCTTTTACAAAAATACAGTTTGCTTTTTCATTCTTAGAATGGGCTGTTTATATCTACTGAGGGAGTGGCTCGTCTCTACAGAGTCCACCATGTTTCTGCAGCAGATCAGCATGACATTCCTCCTCTTTTCTGTTTCTTAAAGTATAAAGTAGTTGTAGAATCCAGTGTTAAGGTGCAAAACTGTCACCTATTATATGTGAGTGTGGACCAGAGTCAGTCCTCTTAATATTCCATAATAAAAAAAAGTGCAGGACGGATAAAATGAACATAAGGACTTTAAGCATTTTTGTGACTATTGAGCTGGAGGGAAAGGTACCCAAGATTGTTGCAATTAGAAACCATTACATTGCACAAAATTTTACACATTGGACTTTTTAGCAACAGCTAAAACTTGCTTTATAAATACCTTTTAAGTCACTATAGTATCTATGTGGATAACATGTTACTCATTATATCCAGCTAACACTGTAAAGCCCTGGGGATAACCTGGTTGTGATATATGGCTCAACAAATAAAATTGACTTGAATTGAATTTTACCCAAACATGCATAATATACAAGCACAAGGATCTGAGCAGATTTGACATGGCTAAATTGTGAAAGTAATGATCAGGTCAGGGCATCTCCAAGCTCCATGACTGCAGGTCTTGAGTATTCCCAGTGTGTAGTGGTTAATACTGCAAAAGTGGCCTAGGGATGGTATCTCGATTTTCAATACAGTCAAGCAGCTAAGGGATTGTAACATTATTACAACCTACCTATTAGTGTGATGTGAGTTTGGATTCCTGAAGGCCTCTGGAGGTGTGTTTGCACCAGCAACACTCAGCTTAACCAGTTTTGGGGATGCTCTGATCCAGTCATTTGGCCATCACAATCTGGCCTTTGTCAAAGTTGCTGAGTTCCTTGTGCTGCCCATTTTGTTGCTTCCAACTCATCACCTTTGGGGAGTAATATTCAATTGCTGCATAATATATCTCACTAATAAAAAGGTGCAAATGTAAATAAATCAGCAATACCCTGTCATTGGTCAGAATGTCATGACTGATGAGGATATGTATCATGTAGTGTATGTGTGTGAAGAGTGCACAAAGAGTGGTGATAAGATAGACAGTACAAGCCTTATTGTTGGTGGCACTGTTTGATCCTTAAATGCACTTAAAAAAACTTAGAAGATATTTAAATCATGATTATTAAAATATCCCTCAAAGACAGGTACATATAGGCTAATTCTCATGTCAGTGCTCCTGACTACTGTGATAATGAAGATCTGGAGTTGGTACTTCAACGACAGCTCACTGCTGCCACTTTGCTAATTCTAGTGCTAATGCTAATGCTTAGTGTCGCATATATTAGGAAGGGTAAGATGCAGAGACCCTACAGGGATAATAAAATAAGATAACTTTTAAAGGAATTTGGCGGAGATGATTTTGATAGTACTTGGTAGAACATCTGACCTCTTGAAATGCCAACTGTTGTTTTGGAAGGCAAATTTCTTAAGACATTTGTGAGAAAGTTGCCATCAAATAACATTAATTGTGCCAAAACTCACATAAAATTTTTTTGTAGGATGTCATTGTTCTCTTGTTGTAGGGCATGCTGGATTTGTTTCTGAAATCTTTTGCGTTAGACACATATGCTGTGTTTGTCTGATTGGTTCTTTTTATATTTGAAGTCGGAATTTACTTGGTTTCTTTGGAGGTTTCGGTTGGAAATTACCTTCATATGGTACGTGGGTTAAATCAGCTGAAAAGATCAGATGCAAACCACATAGAGGTCCTCTGCAGTTAAAAAAAAAGGGAAAAAAAGCAGTCATGGAGTGATTTTTTTTTCTTTTTTTTTGACTTGGCCTTGTCTCTGCAGTGTGGCTGATGATGAAATTACTTGAAAGATGAGAGACAGAGGGAGATGTGGAGTGGCAAAAAGAAGGGACAAAAGGCGAGAAAGACAAAGATGTGAGATGCAGAAGAAGACGGAGAGATGCAAAGACAATATGGAGGATGTTATTCCTGCATCATTACTTCAACACCCATTCTCCCTCTACTGTCTCATCTTCTCTTTTTTTATTACACACGCTCCCTCTCATCTTTTCTTTGTATTATTCATCCTCCCTCTTCCTTTCTCTATCATTAGTTTTTATCTCTCTGTCTCTCTCACTTTCTGTTGTTCAGACACTCAGACAAATGAGCCATGAAATATTCGCCATCAAGACACAGAGAGACTTTCCGTGTGCATGTGAATGTGTATCTATATATGTGGGTGGTGGAATGCGCACATGTATGTATGTGTGTGCTCATTCTGACTCCGGCTTTGAAGTCTGTCAGGTCTACTAGCCGTTCTGGAGCGTAGCCCACCTGTGTTCGATCCGACTTTTGTGATCCAAAAAATAATTTGGCAGGCGCAAAATCACATTGGCTGCTAAAAAATTCTGAATTTGCTGGCTGCTGCACAGCTGACCAGCCAAGGAGAAAGGATGTTTCATGGAGATCTCAGCCAGAAATATCACAAGCAAATTCACCAAATTCAAGCACAGGGAAGGACAAAAACAGTCACACCACTCTGCAGCAACCTCACAATAAAGGTGCAATAAATAAGATTATAGAAATGAAATGTGATGTATTTTCAGTTCTGTCTACACTTTTAACTCAGAGCTCCATAATGATCTGAGCCATTTAAAAGATTGTTCCATCATCAACAGCAACACATATATAAACAATGCAAAGCATAATACAGCTGACCTTGACCTGTAGAGTTTCCTGGTCATGCGATCTGTTATTCAAAGTTTGTTGTTAATGCAACTTTTGGAACCAGTGTCCAATTCATTAGCCAACGTTACTGTAAAAAATACACTACTTTGGCTCCCATAACTGTATTTTTTTTTTACTGTGTTTTTTTTTTTAAACAGTTTGTTGTCATTGTTCTATGGTAGGCTATTCAACTATATTTTTCCATGGGCCAAATTATCGCAATGCTGTGGACTGTGGGCTAGGCCTCTGTAGTATTACCCTGGATACTTGGATGTACAATTCACACATATTTTTATTGAGAAAATCAAAAGTAAAAATAAAAATAAAAATACAAGCATTTGCATGCTGTATTCCTAAATAGGCTATTTAAAGCTGCGTATGACTTTCGCAGAGTTACAAAATTCCTAGAATTTTCTATGTTGGAAACTTTCCCTGGGAATTAACAGGAATTTATGGGAATAAAAAAGAAATTTATGAAACTGAAGGTTGACCCTCAACAGGGAACATAAATATAGTTGGGGGAAATATATTGTGGCATAATCTTGGCTAAAACAACCAGATTTAATGCAAGACCACTCCTCAATCCCATGCACACAGCACTGCTTACTGTAGGGCTATTGAGGCCACGCCCCCTGCATGCACTCTGCACGCCTCCATCACATGCACAGATGATGGCTTAAACCCTGGAGGCCACACTTTTGAGCCCAAAGCACAAGAAGCCACACAGCTGAGCCTGTGGATTATATAAAGCCAAGTAAGTTTTGTATATTATTATGGGGTAAATATATTTGATCTATGATGGTATTACTGTTTAACTTGAAAAAATTAAATAAATATGTATTCATACAGTAGCTAGCTAATTGGTAAGTTAGGTGCTAAATGTAAGCTATTTTTCATTTCATTGACCTTTTAAAGCAACACTAGATGTTTTTTTTTCTACCTTCAAACTATGTTTTCCACATCATTTTGGTGAAACAACAACTCACAATAGGTTCAGTTCCACTGTGGTCTTCACTCTAGAGTGTGTCTGTGGCTTTCACTGGCACTGCGGAACTTCAGGACACAGGTAGGTATCCCCAAAAAACTAGAAATTGTATATGATACAGTTTATTTAAATTCCCCCCAATTTCCAGTTAATTCCCATAATTTCCCTATAATTCCTATAAATTCTCAATAATTCCCATAAATTCCCACAATTCCCATAGAAAGTTTCCAATTCGGAATAATTTACCGGAAATTGTCCACCCCTTTGCAACCCTAGACTTTCGTTACCAATTTTTCATCAAATCCGTAAAACCCAAGTCATAACCTAAGTATCACAAATCTGTAAAGACTTTCCATGATTATGCACCTGAATCTCTTTCCTCAATTTTGAAGTGTACTCCACCATAAACAATCCATTTTATTTTTACAAACAGAGCCGGTAGGTCACTAGGGCATTTTTGAAGGCTGATTCCCAAATCTTGGTTGCTGTGAACTTTGGTGAAATTCCGCTCTATGTTGCATCTTTTCCTGAATGCCAGGCTCGTGCCACAGATCAGACACACACTTGTCTTTCCCATTTGTGAAACAGAAGTCTGTGTCCCATTGTTTGTGAAACTAATACATTTTTTGCCTCTTACTGACATGACTGGACTCTGCCGACATCATTGCGGGGCTAAATCCACTTCCTGCCTGGCACCTGGCTCATTCTGCTCCCCCCAGGCCCCACCCCTCTCCAATAACAGACAGCAAACCAATACAAAAGTTTGATTGACAGTTAGTTGACCGTTTCATCTCGGGAAGGGGGGCAGGACACTTGTAATTTTGATTGGATGGAAATTTAGACCTATTCTACCAAGTGAGGAATCAGCTTTGTGTTGTTTACTATCAACTGATTCACTGGAAAGAGTCTCATGAGTGACAGGTAGCTCATGAGCGATGGCTTGGAGACACATGGTTTAATGACCGTTAAAACATTTGGTTACTATTCGTGGGTAGAGAGGCCGCGGACCGTTCCAGTTTGATTAATGGGCTGGTTCTGGTCTGCAGGCCGCCTTGAATAGTCTCACTCTACGGTTCTGCCCAGAACAATATTAAAAAATTGACATGGAAATAAGAAAAGGCCATTTATTTATTTTTTAGTACATGTGCAATAATGCTATCTTGTCATTTGTATTTCAAGATGAAATGTGTTTTTGATGTATTATCTTTGGATTATGCGATGAAGTGTCAAATTATTTCCAAAACAGACCTACATGTTTTTCTTGCTAAATTTAATATAGCACTAGTGCAATTGAAGAATAACTTTTCTTTTATTCAGTAAACTGAGACATGAAAATCCCAAATCTGTCAGTTTTTAAAGCCGACTCATGATAGGAAGTGTAGATACAGATCAGGTAGTGACAACAATTGACAGTAAATGGAACTGAAGTAATGAATTCTAGGTTACTTTATTTATTTGTTCTGACTATCAGTTTAACCCATAAAGACCCAAACATCCACCACCGACCAAAACCGTCTACTGATCTAGACTGTTTAATACCTGTTGATCCACTAATCTTATCAATACATGTAAATAATTGGTGTAAAATGCAGTTTGTCATCTTTTCATGGTCATCAGATATGACCCATGTGGACATTCAGAGGCTCTGTAGTGAACATGGAAAGACCGTCATCTTCTACAACATTAATTCACCAGTAAAACCTGGAGTTGGATCAAAGACAGTGGATGGACATGCTTGTTCTTACATTCATTTAAAGTCCCTTTTCCTTCTGGTTTCTCTGTTTGTGATTTAATACCCCTCAACTTTAATTTGAGGTTTAATGAACATCTACATGATCAGTGAATTAAATATAGGAAAACACATTATTTTCACTGAAAAAATGCAAAACACAGAGGATAATAATACAATAAATGGTGATAAATCATTTGAGAAAAGTTAATTATAAAGGTAAAAATTCATTTGAGAACTTCCTCAAAAGTAAAGCTGGGTGTAAAGGGCATTTCAGGAAACTTTTGCTCTTCCCCTAAAGATAATTGCAAATGTAAAGGCCCACCCAGTTTCAGATATCAGTCATTGGTGTAAGATTTAGCATATACTGTATCATTCAGTCCAAGTTTGGCACTGTTTCTAATGATCTTATTTCTTATCCAGAGGTTTATGTCATACACCACTGCCCTACTCAACTACTGCATTTACTGGCATTTTTAAGATGAATTTCTTTGCAGGGAAGTAAGTTTTCACTGCACTTACATTGCTTTGACTAAGAGTAGTCAACCGTTATGTCAGCTATAATGCCCACTTGCCTTTATATTTGGTGAGAATAGTTAATTGTTTTAAACAAACCACAACACACAGAAGAAAACTTTTGGAAGAGAAGCCTCTTTGTTTAGTACACAATGCTAAAAGCCTTATTTTAAAATATGTTCAATTAATTTACCTTACATATTGCTGCATATTTACTACAAATGGAATAATACTATAATTCCAAATGTTTGTCAGCTAGAAGTTTAAAGACATCAGTTTCTTTACAAAAAGGAAAGAAGGAAGGAAAAAAAAAATCTTGAACCTTTTGTGACCTACAAATTGCACACTTACATCACAGACATATTGGTGTTGCTGCAATTACCTGTTTCTGACTGAGGTCAATCGTACAGAAGATCTAAATTACATAACGTCTCATCAGGATAATTAGTTCAACTGGGTTTAATTAGCCAGGCACTGAAGAAACCCTGGTATGGACCAGAGCACATAAGGGACTGTATGAAAATTATCAGGGTCGGGAGGAGGGGATGAATTTTTTATGTCATTTTATGAAAAAAGCAAAACCCTCCAGAAATATTAATATTTCATTTGATCTGTTCTGTTGGAAATGAAATACCATCCCCATATCAAAATAATATATTTATGGAAAAGAAAACAAAGTTGAGAAAATGTAGTCAGTCCCTATTTTCACTGGCTTTTGAATGAGTGCAGTGAATGGTAGAAATATGACTGCACATAATCCAACCTCCATCTTTGTCCTGTACAGGATATCTGCCTTTTTATGGCTGATGCTTATGTTTAGGTTAAAGTGTCTTACACAAAGAAAAAATGCAAATCCAGTACTTTTCCAACATCTTCACTTTTTTTCCTTTTTGTCTATTACCTAAGACCAACATATTAATAAAGAAATACAGGAGAAAGTTTGACTCATTAATTGTGTAAAAAAACCAAACCAAAACAAAACAACAAACAAAAAAAAAACACCTACTGAAGAAGCACTTTTGGCAAGAGTTACAAAGGCTTAACTTGACGATTGGACTGCAAAAAGATTCAACTTGAAAAAAATCCTCCCCTGCACTATCAAAAGTTTACACCACCCTCCCTTCAGCAAAAATAAATAACACAAAACCTTGACTTCTCTGCCCTGCTCTGCCTGTATAATTTCCATCCCTAAGATCAACAAGCATTTTAAGAAAGGAAAGGGAAAAACGCTGCGAACCTTGACTCATCAAAGCGAAGGAAAAAACAAATGATTTTTAAAACCACCCACAGGAATGGCATATTTGGGCATTTGTCCTTAAGTTTGGGGTTTTGAACCTTTTTATCTCTGGATCAATTGTGTCCATTACATAAGCCACTCTTTAGAAGTGGAACTGTCCTGACCACCAGTTGAAACTTGTTTGTTACTCATCTTTGCACTTTCATCTAAACCCAACTTTAAAAACATGCATAAAATGTAATTCAGTGTTGGAGGTATTCAGCAAAGCAGCGCTGCCATATGGTTCTTGTCTCATATCTTTAGACTCCAGCCCACATCCACAATATTTCTTTATCCTCATTTTGGATCTTAAAAAGTCATTTTCTAATATTCAGTCATGATCTGAATCCTCCTCAAAATGGCAAAAACGCAGGTCTGTTCTTGACCTTTTTGCAACTTCGATGCTGGACATTAACTCACTGTGAGACAAATTACGTTGGATCTGAACATTAATAAAAGACTCCTTGGCTTCCAGGTCTGCATGAAAATTGCAACAATGATCTGTTTTTCTGCTACCAGCTGTGCAAATTTGACTACATTTCCTTCCTTGCTGTCATGTCATTATCCTTGTAAGCTAGTTTTCCTTCCTGTGGATGTGGCAATAATAATTCTTTAAAGCAAGACCCACCTCAGTCTCCTTCAGTTCTAAGAAACTGGAGCTCCACTGTGTCACTTGACAGCATTCACACATTTGTTGAAGTTACCCCACTAGGGAGACTAATATAAATAGTTCTGTTTTTGAGGCCATCAATGCATAATTGACCAATTTATGATTGACTTTATGTTAAATTTACCATCTCAGAGGTAGTAAAAGTTCACATATTCTGTCCATCAGCTGGACAGACACTTTTGTCAAATACTCATGTGAAACTAAACTAAAAATGAAAAGGTACAGGCTCTGAATTGTACTCAAAGTATAAAGTAGTCCTGGATAATCCACATTAATCTGACCCCAGTGATCAGTTGGTGTCTGTTTCAGCAACTTTTTCTCTGTGGTACAGTATCTAAAATCACTTGAATCATCCTACATTATTCATGCATTATATGCACTGATGGATACAACAAAATGACATTTCGGCTTATATTATATACATTTCAAGTAGACTTTGAGCCAATGGAAGCAGGTTCATAGGGGGCACTGTAGTACTTCTTCAAGTTAAAATTACTGAAAGAAGAAGGGATATTTAAACATATCAAACATGTTAATAACAGTCAAAATATGTCCGGACAAATGTATATGTATATGTAGTAGTAGTTGTAGTAGTAGTAGTAGTAGTAGTAAAATACTTGTCCTGTGTCTCGTGGTTGATGTAAACATTTAACATTAACGGCATCAACCTAAGTTTGTGAATTTGTTCAGTACATGCTATGGTGCATCAGAAAAATGAGTGAATCAGAATCAGAAATAATTTCTTAATCCCAGGGTGGGAAATTATCAACTGATAGTGTGTATGAGTCCCCTGAAACTATTGGTAAACAAGTATCCTGAGGCTGCACTCTCATTAGATCAGAGTTCCTCACACTGTTTCAGTTTGGAAGCTACTTAAAAACTGACCAAGTCAAAATCATCTATCTACTATAAAAATGAAAAACACATTTATTTATACATATATTGAGTATTCACAACATGAATTATTAGTATTAATAGTATTTTACAATACAACATTTTTTTCCATTGCCTTACTCCAGTGGTTTCTAACTGTTTTGACCTCCTGACCCCATCTTAACATCACAAATTTCTGGCGACCCCAGACATTCAAAACAGAGACATTTCTTTTGTTAAAATTAATTTGTTTATGATCATGTAATAGTTTTCTATACTATGTTTCAAATAAAGGTTAATTGTAGAGGACATTTAGGCTATATGTTGTATATTATTATGAATGGAGGCAGAAAAGCCAGGTGTAGATTACTGCACAAGGGGAGAATTGGATTTTCCTTGGTCAGGATATGTACAGTCAGTCCAGCTTGTATTTACAAGGCTTACAATTAATACTGAAGAAACAGTAACTCAAACTTATGAAAGAGCTGTAGCATCTGAAACTGACCACAGTGAACATTTGACAGATAAACAGAACCACAGTGCTTCAGTTTCACACTCACAGTTTGTCATGTCTTTTATGGATTGTGATTGTCTCTGTCAACTCACCATAGATTATTTATTAGTAAGCTTTTTTTTTAATGAATTACTAGGAATTTCCTTCGATCCCATTTGAATTCCAGGCGAACTCATATGGGGTCCTGACTCCAAGGTTGAAAAAACGGCCTCAATGTGATGAATTGCAGTGAATGGAATCATCCAGGGATGCTTAGTCCGTACAGTAGCTGCTGGTTCCAGCATCAAGCACACTTCCAAATGATCATCAGTCATGGTGGAACAGTATTTGGACTTAATCTTCATGTGGGAAAAGGCTAACTCACATAAATATGTGGAACTGAATAATACAGTCAAGGAGATAGTGTTTTCTATTTTTATTTTTATACCCTTATGTTTGGTAGAAATAACTGTAGGCTATCTAGGGAGCTCGGTAGCTTAAGGTCGAACATGTGTACATGGGGACCTGTGTGTCAGAACACATCAGATGTCAGACTGGCTACCCTGTATGTCAATCAAGACAAATCATCTTTACAAATGTTGTAGTGAAGATGGATGATAGACTAGTGTCCCACATGTACCTACACTACCTTTGCAATCAACGTTTTGAGCACCGCTGCATTAGAGGATTAAAAAGTCAGCTCGGGTGCATATATTTGCTGCCCTAGCAAATCAGAATTCTATTTATTTCATCGCCCTTTCTGAACTGAATGATTTGCACTGGGTTGTCAATTTGAATTGACTAAAGTACATACACTTTCATGTGTGGAATGAGGTCGAAGCAAAGGATGCAACTGTTCCAAATGTCACAAATCTGTTTCATCTCTGTTTAGTCTCCTCCACCACTATACTTAACATAGAATCTGTTGTTTAAGAGATAAGGAAGACACATGATATTTGTCTGTCTGATTATATAGTAATCTAGGGCTACATTAGAACAAATATTCTTTGGTTGAGTGGATAGGTCACTGGGTTCCTACTTCAAAAATAGATGGTACCACTCCCATGAGTAACTTTTCTATGGTTTCTTTAATGTTTATTCAAACATTAAGGCTTGTAACATCTCAAAAAGCAAACTATTAGCTGACTGGCACATCAAAAACCTGAGTCTGGACAAAAAATCTCATGCAGCCATCCCAAATAGAAGTATTGATTCAGCACATGGAGTAAAAGTGGGAATTCCAAGAAAAATAGGCCTTCAAAAACATTCCTACAATTCTTCATTTCAGATGTTTATGTGCAAAGTGAACTAAACATTATGAAAATGCTCCAACTATCCAAATTTAAGGAAAAATAAAAGAACAACTGACTGAGAGAAATGAACTGTATCTTTGGATGTCAGCAACAAAATGTGAAAGATTACAACAAAAGTTCTCTGCTCGTTTACCTTGTTTCTGTCTTGTTATATTTGTCTGATGGATATGTTACTCTACTTTTCTTTGTGTTATTGTTTCATCCAATTAGATCAAAATTTGCCTGGAAGCTGAGAAGGTGATCATATCAAATAAATAAATGAATAAATAATGGAGGACTGACATGTATAAAACTAAAGCCTGTTGTGAAATTGTAAGGAATAGAAAGCACAGATATGTGTATTAAAATGTGAAGTAAAAGTAATTAGTTGACAGAAAAAAGTATTCAGTGCTTCTTGTCTCTTGGGTCATAATTAAAAGAAAGAGGCTGATGTTTATTTATTATTACTGGGGGAAAAGGTATTGATTTGTTTTCACCCTGTATGTATATAAAATCCATCATTTCATCTTCTGACAGAGCCACAGTCAACTATACTAATACAATGACGTTTTCAAAGTTTTGTGTAAGTGATGAGTCATTTCAAATTGAATTCCAATCAAACCAAAAGAAAAAAAATAACCTTTGGAGAAAGTAATGGTTTTACAGATAACTGAAAGCAACTAAGATGTGGAAATACTAAAAGCAACTAAATGTGGAAACACAGTCACCAAGTAAACCATAATGTTGAGGGAGGCATGGGATCCCCCCCGAAATAAATAAAGAAATAAAAATATAAAAATCATGAGTGCAGCAATAACGGCCGTTTCTTTCTCAGTCAGCATTAGAAATCTGACTGGTATTTCAGTGTAGGTTTAGAACGCAATCTCTGGTGACAAATATTTACAATATGTACTGAAAAGCTGCTGTTTTATCCAAAGAAAACATCACTTGTTAACCCTAAAAAAACCCAAGCCATTTATTGCTATTTTTGTCTGCCTGTCCTCTCTGTCTATTAATGCATGTATAATCACAACCCTTTCATGCACGATCAAGCAATTGGCATCTTTTTTTTTTTCCAGTACAACCTGGGCAATAATAATATGTATTCTAAAATGATGCCATTTGAATGGATCAATAGCAAAAGCAAAGAAAAAAACAAAACGGAAATTGAATGTCACAGAATTCCATTCAAAAAAGACACAGGTCAACAATGTACAAGCTTTTTCATTTTCAAATATGTTTCTCTCAGGCCTTGGCTATCAGAAGAAAAAGATTCAAATATTCTAGCACAAACACAACTAAAAATATTTACATTTTTTTCTCCACTCATTTTTTCCCCTCACTTCCACTTGAGCCACTCCTTGAAACAGTGTACAGGGGACTTGTGTACATTTCCATGTTCAAAGGTTGTTAATAAATGTTTATTTACCTTAGTTTTGGCCGTGGGAGATTATTATTCCTTTGTTTTCGATATTGGAAGATAACTATTTTTACCTCACGCTGATCTTTGGCTGCTCGGATTGGATGACATCGTCATAAAACAAAAGAGGAAGAAATCGACGAATCTAATTGGTCGAGAGAACGAGCGGAAGTCATCAAGGTTTACGTCAAGCTTCAATATGGAAGTCCGCTAACATAATTTACACGTTTTTAATCACAAAATGTAATTAATTATGAACGTATCACAGTTATCACAGTGGAATTCGCATGCGAAGTTCCTGGAAAAGACCCCACACTTAACAGCTCGATTGAAAACCTGGAAAAGCTAGAATTGCCCAAAGCTCACCATAGATCACCGAAAGGGTAAAGTTAGTTTTCCCTATTAAGTTTTGATGTGTGGCTCCTGAGATATTATGCAAAGAACCAACGCTGTTGCGTGGGGGGAACCAGCGGAGTTCTAAGGGTTAATCTGATTTGCACATTTTGCAGTGACATTTTGAGATTTCATGTAAACTCAAAGGGCTTCCATGTAGTATTGATGTTCCAAACATTCAACAGCACAGGGAAGTCACATCAAAGCACACGTAGGACCAAAGCACCAACAAATCAATGCTATATATCCACAGATTGTATCATTCACTGATTAAAGTATAAACCTCATGGGTTACACACATCTGTGATATGGTATCATCCAGTTTTCTTCTTCAAAAGAAACTCAGCAGCTTTTTTTGACAGTCACTCTACATAACACTTGTTCACATGCTGCATCAGCTGATAGTTTACATTATAGCTCTGTTATCTCTGTTTTTAGACAGAAAAAACACAAGGTCAAAACCCTGTGTTTAGTCTGACCCATGGATCAGCAACTTAGTAAAGATAATAACATTAGATAATAACTTTATAATAATAATCAAACTGCGTAGAAGAAATGCTGCGATGTCAGCATCAAAGTGTGTAATCGTCAATAACCATAAATAACTGAAAAACACTTCCAATAACTGTAAATGACTGTAAATGACTGTAAATAACTGTCAATAACTGTACATAACTGACTGACTGCTATGCCTATTGTGGCTCTTATTCTTGACTGTATATCGACAATTGACTGTTTGACACTGACTTACTGACTCCACAGTACATATTGTTATCTACTTATCTATCTATCTATCTATCTATCTATCTATCTATCTATCTATCTATCTATCTATCTATCTATCTATCTATCTA
>JAPTYQ010000008.1:1610447-1628867 GCA_029814465.1 Ostorhinchus cyanosoma
CTGACTGTTGTTTGTTTACATCCTGTAAAGCCCTGTGAGATAACCTTGTTGTGATATAGGGCTCTACAAATAAAACTAAATTGAATTGAATGTATTGGAAGGAGTACGTAACACACGCACGCACGCACGCACGCACGCACGCACACACACACACACACACCTACACACACACACACACACACACACACACACACACACACACACATACATGAAACAACACTCAATTGCTGAGTTCACAAAAATATGAGTGACTTATTTTTCTGTCTTGTAAAATGATTTTCTTTGCTGTTGAAATTTTATTTTGAATTTGCCCAGATACTGAAAAGGCATCCTTTGGAAATGCCGGTCCAAGTGTTCATTTGTAATCATGCAGAAACTCTTCGTATTTTTGTTTGGACGTCATCATGTTTTTTAAGACCAGGATTTCAAGAAGAAAGAGGAAGAGCTCTAAACTCAGCGCCTGAGCTCAACACACCAGTGTAATGTAAAGAATGCCCCTCTATTTTAATTAGGAATATGAATTCATATACAGTGTCATAGCATTAGTATATACTGAACTCGGCCAATTCACAATGCAGTAAAAGTAGGTTCACAGCCTACTGTATTTTGGGTCCCAACCTTAATTTTTTTTTTTTTTTCGAAAGGAAGGTCTCTCTGTTTTAACAACTCTATGGGTTTTAAAGTCAGTCTTATTTCTGTCATTGTATCCTCCTTAAGTTAGAATTAATACTACTTCACTGATGTGTTAAAATTCAGAAACATTAATTGCAGTGTCCCTGACACTGGTGGCCAGGGACAATCTGTAAAAACAAAGGAAAGCCAGACTCTAACTCAACTTTCTTGAGTGACCTTTCACTGTTAACAATTCAGTATCTCCATAAAAGATGTTTTCTGGCCATTTTGGGAGACACCAAATCCCACATTAGGGTAGAGAAGGGCACACCGTAACACATTTTGGCTTTGACCATGTAATTTTAAGTCATATCTGAGTTTGATTTAACCTACAATGTCATGTCCAGAGGGTTAGACACATCTGTCTGAATGCAATTAATCTACTGAAATTCTGTCCATATAATAGGCCTGGATACTGCACATGGAGCCATCTATGATAGAAATATACACTGCCGATAGGATGGCAAATGCTGACAGATGAGTTTTTGTTGATAATGTTGGCAGCACATATGAAAACCCTGTATGAAACATATTGACTGAGTCCACCCAGAGGAAAAAATACTAGTAGACATTGTGGATAAGGCTTAATGAAAGTCCTTCTCTTCCATCGCAGTTGTCTTCCAGTACTGGATATGTGAAATTGCACACTACAACACTACATGTTTCAGCTCTGAAAAACAGGAACATATCAATTGCTGTTGCATCTTTATACATTATTCATATATGAATGTATTAATTTGGTTTATTCAGTCATTTATCATTAAAACAACTGACCTTTGAAACTGAAATGTAGCTCCTTATTCTGTTACATTAACATGGACTCATTGGTGACCCTAAATGAAGTGTGACATTACTGAATAAATTAAACTGAACATCTCTACTCACCGCCTCATCTGTGGAAAAACAAGTCCTGAGTGGTGGTTGTTTTCGTCACCTTATCATTGTAGGCTACACCATCTTAGTTGGAACAAGATGGTTATTAAGATAACATACATTGAGGTTGTATTCAGTCACTTACACACAGCTCAGTAATTGAAAAGTATGAAGTAATTTATTTACACACCACCAAAACACTCCATTTCATATAACTGGAAATTAACAGGAATCCAGCCTGTAGGTATGTAGTAAACTGACTGAGAGCTCACACTGTTCAACCTTTTGTGCATTAAGATTTTCCCTATACACAACACAAACGTATGTAAAGTAATATGAAATATTCAAGCCTGTTAGTGTCTTTTTGAAAAATATGTTGGCGTCTGTTTTGGGCTGGGAACTGGTTGTTTGTTGATGTTAGCTAACATTGTTGTTTGCTGATAGTAACTATTTCTATAGTACCAACAGTATTACTTACCTACATCATTGATTTTTATGTAGAA
Source organism: Ostorhinchus cyanosoma (assembly GCA_029814465.1). Classification (NCBI taxonomy): domain Eukaryota; kingdom Metazoa; phylum Chordata; class Actinopteri; order Kurtiformes; family Apogonidae; genus Ostorhinchus; species Ostorhinchus cyanosoma. Next base: position 1,612,496 of record JAPTYQ010000008.1, read on the forward strand.
AACTTAACAAATATAATGTCCTTGTCTTTGCTTCTGTTAATTAAATGAAGACATAAATAAAAACAGATTAAGCTGTTAATCAAATATATTTTTGTTTTGTTTTGGAGAAAATACAGCAAACCACTGCTAATATTAATTAGTGACCTGGTGCTAGCTATCAAATTAAAAATGAATTAAAAAGATAATACAAGGATGATAGAGAGGCCAAGATTCATCCAGAACTCCTGGTTCTTCTCCATGGGACATCATACCAAAAATAAATAAATAAATAATAATAATAATAATAATAATAATAATAATAATAATAATAATCTGCTTGTTAAGTCTGATGTTATGGTGCGGTAAAACTCATTTCCATTTCCAAACAGTCAAAAACAGTATGTAAGAGCCTGTATACTTGTTTCCTATATCTTGTTTCTTTGTGGCTCCAGTTAGATTTCCAAAGGGGCTAAATTCAGTTTTCCATCATCAGTGTTTTACCTGCAGCAGAACAATTTTTAACTACTTTAGCTCCAGGTCTGTTTACAACATTGCAATGTGTTGACATTAATTGTCACTTTTTTTAACTTCCCCTGAACTGGGCAGCACAGTTAATAAGGGCTGATAACCGAAACTATGATATGAAAATGTGAAACACCTCATAAAAGCTATATTATATATCAGGAAAAGCCATAAAGATTCTGTTTGGCATCCTGTGTGCAGTGAGAACATTAGTTTGCTAATGGGCTGATGTTTGCTAGCATTAAACTTTTCTCATTGATTTAGAACTTAAGTGGATGGCAGTCAATGGCAAGGCTTTACCTGAATTATGCCACTATTTACACATATGATGTCAGTTTAAAAAATTATTTTCCAAGTCAAGAAATTTGCTGTATGTTGTAAACTGTTGAAGTATCAGATTGTGAAAATATATAAATTGAAAGACTACAAACCCAAATGATGTCTGAAGGCACCACCGTAGATCCAACATGACCAGACTCAATATGATTTTCACATCTTTTAATACTTTTTCACTTAACTCATGTAGAGCAAGGCAAAATACGCCAAAGTGATCATCATAACATGTATCATGTATAATGACAGATGCTTTCCACCGAGCTGTTTCACACAAATCTGGTCGAATATATATTAAACATAATATATATTAAAATCTGCTTGTATATCTTTTCCTCAAACTATTCTCAGTTGTAAAATTACATTGTAAATAGACAAACATCAAATGTGTAAATGCTGGTGTAATTTGAAGCAGTTCAAAAAATTATTAGCCTTACCACTGACCCCAATTCTATTTTTTTTTTCCAAAGTTGCATCTCATGGGACACAGTGGATGTTGCAGGATTTCAGCTTTTTATGGAAACCATCTGTGTAAATGTGAACATTCTTAGCAAAACTGATCAAGTGCCCACTGGTGCATGGAAAATAGAACTTATTTTTCCCATTAAGTTGGCTTTGATTTGTCATATTTTTTCATAATTTTAGGTTCAACTGCTGGTCTATTTTGTAGATTAGTTGGTGGTAATATTAATGTAGTGGAAAAAATAAACATTAGTTTTTGCTTTCTTTTTGCTAATTTCCTCAGAACTAAATGAAAAAAAAAAAAGTACCTGCAGTGGGGTGGGATCTTTACTAGTCACTAAATTATGAATTTGCTTGAGAGGGGTAATCCATTAGAGAGCAGCCTGCAGTTCTTTTCTTTTCTTTTTTTTCTTTTTTCTCTTTCTTTTTTTTACAGTTGTGTGTAATTGAAAATGTAATGTGATTGAAAAATCTACATATCTTTCTGTGTGATTGTGAGTTGGTTTGTAGAGCAGACATCTGGGACTTCCAAGTCGACTGCCAAATAGTGTTACAGTCATGTGCTGCGTGTCTATGAAAAAAAAACAACAACAACTACCCTGTAAGACAAATGATTAAACACAACGGTCTAAAAACAGATGATGTGGATTTGGCTGCCTTTGCTTGAAAACATGTTAGAACGAGAGTTCATCTGGCGAGCTATCAGACACAGAATTTGGTTTTCTGAAATGTATATGGATGCACATGAATACACACTTTCAGTTCAGAGTCACAACCTGGAGACTCCTACGCTGCAGGAATGTATGTCTCCACTGAAAAACACAAAAGAAAAAGAAAACTTTGTCCCTGATGGTAAAATCAAACATGAACGACTTTTAATCTAGGCATTAATATTAGGATTTTGGGCAGGGTGTTGCAAAAGCAGACCTACATAAAAACTAACAAAAAAAAAATCCTGCAGAGTTTATTTCCAAGTAAAAAAAGAGTAAAAATAAAACAGAACAAAAGACAGATCACTAACTAGCTCCCTGGCTGCAATAAGCAGAGCAACCAATAAAGCGAATCTGTCTGTGCTTTATGGGGATTATCAGGACGGCTGTAAAGGCTTTCTGACCAATCACGCTGTGTATCTGCTGCTGCTGCTGCACAGAAAATCGCGCATCAGTATCGGCTGTCATTGCCATTTTCAGATTTGCAACAATGCAGTTTGGCCCTTGGCACACAAGCGGAGAGAGGGAAAGCATGACCAAATTGATTTTCAGCTAGATTTCAGCTCGACTCTCCTCTTGCCCTCCTCGCTGCTTGTCTCCTTCATCACGTCCTTCCCTCTTGTTTCCTTTTCTTTTTTGTCCTCTCATCTCCTTCATCCTTCCCTTCTATCCCTTCTTGTTTCTATCGTTTCTTCTCAAGCCCTTTCTGGCTTTTCTCTTCATTTTGTTCTCTTTCCCTTTCATCCCACTTCTTCTGTACTTTTCCTCTTGTGTTTTGACCTTTAATCTCCTCTCATCTTTTCACATTTTTCCATCCTTCCCCCTTGTTGTTTTCTTGTCTCTTGTCATTTTGTCTTTCATAATGTTGTCTTCTTCTCTTTAGTAATCTCCTCATTTTGTCGTTACCCCTCTACTCATCTCCTTTCCTCTCCTCTCTTTCATCACCTTGTTCTTTCTTCTCCTTGCATTTGTCAGGAACATATCATCCCTGTTTCAGTGGTTAGTTAGGTTTTTAGACCTTTGTATCCAATATCAACCTGCGCATACTGTGAGATCCAGGGAGTGGTCCTCAGTCTGTCTCCAATGTCCAGGTTGAAACCTAAGGGAGACGGAGCTTTTGCTCTCAGAACAATGCTTCGGAATCACCTGCCTATGAAAATCAAATCTTGTGAGTTTACAGCACTTCATAGATATTGGCTTTGTCCATGTAATATGGTATTTGTGTTTGCTTCTCATATTAATTCAGTGAATGTTGCAATCTTCTCATTGCTTCACACATGCAGACACACAGAATTATTCACTAACTCTTTTCCACTGCACTTGATACATTTACGTTTTATCGAAGCACCAGCCTCTCCCAAGTGTAAATGCTTCTTTTAGGTACATCAAATTTCTTGGTGTTTTGCACTCATGTTTTTTTTTTATGTGCAAGTTGAAAATGCAAAGCATCAAAACATAGAATGTTCTCAGAAACTGGAGGAAGTAAAACTCTTAAGACTCTTATATCATACAAGGAACAGGAGTGAGATGGAATTTGTGGCTCTCCTAGCATAATATTTACAGATCTGAGAGTCAAGCTGATACAGTTAATGACTCTGCAGTCACAAATTCGCTGTTATTTTGCTAATATATAAATGCAGTTTTTGTTTTGTCAAAAACTCTATATTTGGACAAATATACAGACTTCCAGAGGATTTACAGAAATCATCCATAGAAACTGGAAGGCATTTGCACATAAAAATATCAGTTTAAGTGTCGCTTGTTTATTCCATCTATTAAGGAATAATTGTATTTGTTGGCAAACTGGTGTTGATATTGAAAAAAAAATGCAAGTCAGAAAGAGAAAGAATGCTAAACAGTTGCAAACAGCTGGAGGGAAATGAGGAAAGTCTCTCCTAAAACCATTATTGCATAATATAGCCACACTTTCTCTGCGTAGCTCATTTGTTTTACACTGGTGCAGTGATTTTGCCACTGGAATAAAAAAATCCTGATTTGACCTAAATCAACCAAATCTGAAATCAGAGTTTCTCTAACATGTTATAATTTTGAGATGTGCAGAAACCCATACAACCATTAGCAGCATATCACACCACTGTTTTAGTTCTTTAAATTATTGGTGATCAAAATTCAAATGGTTTTCAGTACCTGAAAGAAAAAAAATGGTTTAATCCAAAGTGATGCAAAGCTCAAAGCTGGAAGTTTTTACTGTGATTTCTGATTGGAGAACTAATTGGTGATCCTGTATTCCCTTCAAAGCTCAGCTCTCTACACTTACCAGGTTACTCATTTGTGCAAGTGGTGCACCATTTTCTTGTCAACCATAGAGCATCAAATTATGATCAACTTGTCAGTGACATTCCAAAAACATCTCAACAGATGGGTTGCACATTGTCACTCAAAATTAATTTCCTCCACTCACACCTTGATTTTTTTTTCCTATGTAGATTGAGTGATGTAAGTGATGAGCAGGTGAATGATTTCATCCAAATTATTCTGAAATGTACCTAGGCACTTCAACCCAAATATGATGATGTTTGCTTTTGATTACTGTTACTCCCCAAAAGACAGACAGTGAAAGAAACATTTGGAATAATCTGAAGCAAAACTGATGGGCTCTGATACTGAGGTTTATTCTTCAATGGGTTTCTCTAAGTAAATTTGCAGAATTTTAAGATTGCGCTGTACAATAAAAGCTGTCTGTGTATGTGATTAGAAAACTGAGTTGAAAATCCTGATGTGTTGGAAAATTAGGATTTGCACATTTGGAATCAGCATGCCTGATTTAGTCAGAATCATTTTTTTCTCTCCATTAGCTGGCGAAACTTTTTCATATTGTTTGCTATTTTCTTTATTTCTTATTTTAATTTTAATCTTTTAACACTCACCTGTATTTGATTTCTTTTTTTTCTGTATGTGACTTTAATAAATGTTGTCATGTTATTAACTTTTCCTCATTTTTGTCTCTTCTCCTTTTGTCTTTTCCTCTCTTCTCCTCCTGTCTTTGTTCATTTTGCTCATGTACTTTCATCTTCTTTTCCTTCTGTCTTTTATTTCATCCTTTCTGTCCTCCTGTCTGTCCCCTCTCCTGTGTCCTCATCTCCTCAGTGCTCCAGGTTCTGGGCCCATGTTCCGGTCCACCACGGTGGCGGTAGATCCAGCGAACCAAACCAGGCCAGACTTTGTGCAGAACTGGGCTGACATCCATATGAGCAACGGCAGCAGCAGCAGCGGCGCATTGGATACAAGTAAGACCTCCTCTTTCATGTTTTTTTTTTTTGTTTGGTTTTGCTGATAGAGATATGAGTCTAAAATACTGAGGGATTTAAGTGAGTGTGGTCTGCTACTCACATCCTTATCGACTGCAGACTTTGGAAAGACAGCAGCACTATAATCTACTGTATGGGTGTGATACAAAATGCACCTAAAGGGAGGCTTTAAATCAGGGAAGAAGTAGAACATGGCACGAGAACTTAAATGCTCTGTGGGCTCAGCACAGCAGCGTTCATAAATGCACAATTTCAGACCATAAATCTGCTCATTTTCATGGATTTACATCAATCACAGTACTTCCCTGTACATCAAAGTGAAGAGTGTTGGGTTCAACTTTGACAACACTTTATGTAATTTTTACAGGTTCTTAATTCCTCCTTATCCTGACTTGAAGCAACAACTAAATTAGGAAATTTAAAGTGTTCTTCTTTGCAAGTTATTACTGCTATTTTAAGTGTAGTTGAGAATAAGTCTGATGATGCTTAAAAGTTTGTGAACACTGAAGATTAGAATTTTCAGTTTCTGTAGAAACGTGATCTAAAACAGGAGATGTAAAACTATATAAAGGAAAGTCATTTAATGTTTCAGCATGGAAGATGTGGGTAGGTATAACTGAATATGCATTTAAAACTTTCACAGAAGTTCTAGTGTTTACGTGTTCCTCTACATTCTTCAGGGATTGTTTTTTTTTTTTTTTTTTTACCATTTACACATACTGTAAACCTCCAGACATGTCTATAAATAAAAGTCGGGGCTTCTTGGACTCCCATCAGATCACATCTGATTCTGTTAACACAAATATATCACCTCTCAAATCTATGGAGAATCCAAGTGGTTCACATACTTTTGGATGATCTCCCTCAAGTTTGAACATGTATAATTATTTTTAAAACTGTGGTTCTCTTAGTTTTTGGATGTGTGTGAGCAAATGTGATTATGTACAAGATTACATTTATGCAGAAATTTCAAAAAGATTCATAACTTTTCAAAAATTGTAACAAAAACATTTGTTTGTCCACTTACCCCTGTCGGTGAAGTTGAACCAAATGAACACCACCCATACATTCTCACCCATGATGATATATTCCTTTAGTTGCTTGCTTGCTTGGTAAGAGGATACTTACTCTAGTCCACACTCAAACATGGTAGTGGGTAACACTAGTGCACCTTAATGCTGAATGTGAAGCAGACAGAGAAGAGAAATTCTTGTGTAGTGCACCAGCTTCCTTGATATAAAGAACAACATTTAATGTAATCAAAACACAGGGATTCTCATTTATGTGTGTTCATTCATTGCTATTTTAATAAACGTTAATTTAAAAACTGCGTGATGCAGTAACCAGAGAGAGTGTGACTGTCAGTCAGGTGTAGAGACCATATACATCAAACTAAATCTTATGCAGTGCATTACATTACAATACACAATGGACCTTTAACAAAAACACTCACTAGAATCTATAAAACTACTATAAAACTAGCATCAAAATGTTTTTTGAAAAAATACTTCAACAAAATTATTTTAAAAACCTATTATCCCAGTGAAGGTTTTATCACAATCTGCATTTGATTTTGTCAAAGTGATGAGTGAATATTAAAGTCAGACTTTACACGGCTGGGAGTTTGGATTGATATTTTCCAGTTGAATTTGTCATTTTGCCTGCCTTTGTTCTGATTCTCGAGTGTTATCACCTCCCTTCAGTCCATCTCAAGTACATTTAAAGGTGTATGATAGATTCAAATGCTTAGAAAAGGAATAGGCACACCATATAATTTAGCAACAGTATTCCTGTGGTTTGGGAAAAAAAAAAAAACATCAATTGTCACCCTATCTGCTCTGAAAACGTTTTAGTTTGAAAAGTTTACTTTACCAACTTTTCCAATTGAAAGGTTCTTCAGTGCTTCCCTTTCTAAATGCTAAATTTAGTTTCACATTAAGTAGTGGATGAAGAAATAATTCATTTGAAGGCATCCTCTCTGAAATTCTAATATTTAACAAAAGACGTGTCTGGTTTTACATAAAGGCACATTATGGATTATGTTGAAAGTTATGATTCACCTTAAACCTTGACTCAAGAAATAATTCTCTGAATCAGCCACCATGTTGATGTATAGACCAACAAATGTCTGGCAGCATGTTTTGCTCTAAATTGGATATATTAAAAAAAGGATATTACATGTTGGAATAAAACCCTTAATCTTTTTTAAATTCTGACATTCACCATGTGCTTGTGTTTTTCTTAAGTCCATCCCACACCTATAAATCACATTCAGATGTGTTAAAAGCAACAAAAGAGTAATGGTGAGGAGCCAGAACACTAAATAAATGCATAAGCAGCTTACTGTATGGGAAGTCTTCAAAATGAATGCCTTTCTTCTACACAGATCCCCCTCCTACTCTTTTCTTTACAGGGACATAATCCTATTAGTTTTTGCTTGTAAATGTTACCAGTTTGTGCTGTAATGCTTTCTCCTCTCTTCCCTGTTTAGAGTCTCAAACACCAGTGATCCAGCCCTTCACTCCACTGGACCCTGCACTGAAGCCAAGTCTTGTAAAGAACACACAGTGGGGATACAACCAGCTAGACACCAACAGTGCTGCTTCTGAATCCTACCTTCTCAACAAGACCCAGCTAAATTATAATTACCTTGCGGCGGCTGACATTACGTCCACTACCACCAATAGTCCTATGATTAGCACAAACACTGATATCACAGACATCAATGCTTCTATCAACACCAGCCACTTTAACGAGACCCCTTGGGCTCATAATGGTTTAAACAACACCATTACTCCCAATAAAATCCCAACAACTGCCAATGACACCCCCTCTAATGACTCCACTTTCAGCAAAACCATCTCTAATGCCGACAACATCAGCATCACCAGGACCACAGCGGGACACAGAGCTTCAGAGGTCCAGTCTGGCAGAGTCCGAGTCCGCCCTGTGTCCTTCTCATTGCCGAAGAGGAGCTGTGTCCTCCTCCACCAATCAGCCGCTGTGTTCATCCAGGCCAGTCAGGGGTCGAGCTTGGCTGGGAGGGAAGCTTTGACAGTACAGGAAAAAGTCAAAGATCTAGGGGACAAAGTTGCAGGGCATCAGCTTAAATCTCCAGTATCTGCAGATGCTCGTCTTATGAGTGTAGATCACTGGGACACTGGAAACCAGTGCAGTGTGGATGGTCAAAGTGCAATCCAACACTCTGCAAGCAGTGACAGTGGGACTAGAGCTATTGTGTCTACTGAGAGGGGGACTGGAGGACTCAGTGGATCTGCAACCCAGGATTCTTTATGTAATCGTAATGTGATCGGGGTTGAGGACTCTGATACGAGTGGGAAGATCTCCTTATGTAATGACAATGGGACTGAAGCCCAGTTTGCCAGTGAAAGTGGGACTGGAACTCATCTTTTCTTAAATAGTGGAGAGATTTCTGACAGTGTAAGGGAATCTGAAAACAGTGGGACTGAAACCCAGGATGATGCAGACAAAAAAATAGATTTAGACCCCACTGAAAAACTGAACGATCTGCTCTGTCCTGCTACAAATCAGCTTTGTGATATTTCAAATGAGGCCAAAAAGTCTGAAACTGAGCGCCAAGATTCAAACTGCGCCAAAGAATCGACCTTTCTGCCGCACAGTCGTCCAAAAGAGCCCTTCTGTCCGGTCCTGAGCCGAGATGGAAGTAGAGTCCTTCTCTGGCCATCAGAGATGGTCAGCTACACTAAAACTTCACCGTCCATCTCCTACAGTGTCAACCCTCTACTGTATGACTTCAGAGCACATAACAGGGCCAAGGAAGGCACTGAGGAAAAGAAAGGAGGGCTGGAGGAAGGGAAGGAGAGAATAAAGCCATCTGTGATCAAACAAGCCAACTGCCAACAGAGGCAGGAAGATACGGAGGGAGGAAGGGAGGTGAAGAGAGATGAAAGGGAAGAAGAGGATGGAGGAGGACAGGCAGGAAATCCTATGGAAGTTGTAGCCCATTGTAGCGGCGGCAATGCAGTGCCGGATCGCTCTGGCTGCCGTGATGAAAGCGCTTTAAAATTCGTTCCCGTTTCCGCGGAATGCCACCTTGCGCGCATGGTTGGCCTTCAAAAAAGTGTTAGCAGGAGGAGGAGGAGAAGGAAGAGAAGAGGGAGAGTAAGGAGGGGGATGAGGAAGAGGGGGAGGAGAAAAAGAGGAGAGGAGGCAGATAAAAAAGATTCAGAAAGAGCAAGAAGGATAATAAGTAGTCTTTCTGGGAATCAGATGTGTGAAGATAGGCTGAAGAGAGAGGGTGGCGAAAAAGAGGGAAGTCTTGCAGTGTATCGGCTGGTAGGAGGGAGAGAAAAGAGGATGAAGAGAGACGACAGGAGGATAAAGAGAGATCATGCAGAACGAGAGAGGGCAGGTAGAAATGACGAGAAGAGAGGAGAGCTATTAAGTAATCTTCCTGTGAATCGGTGTAATCGCTGTAACCAGCTGTGTCTGCAGGTGAACAGCGAGGCCAGCCAACATCAATCCCAGCAATCAGCCTCCGGGTGGGGCCAGGGGCTCAGAAAGCTCCCTGGCAGGGGTGCAGCATGTAACTCATTGATTAGCCCAGTCCCTGGGTCTGTTATAGAGACGCCATGCTGTCCTGCAATTACTCCCGACCCTGCTCAGAATGACAGAGAGACATGGGAGACGCACAAAAATACAGCGGAGGAGGAAGGGCAGAGCCGTGAGGTGCAAGAAAATTTGAGGAAGACAGAGATAAGAGGTGTTCAGGTTGCTAAAGAGTGTAACCCAGCGATTAGAGGTGTCTCTTTTCCCTGTCGAGAAGTAGCATGCGACAAAGAAATTTGTCTTGTTCCTTCACCTCACAGAGAAACAGCATGCAATCCGGCGATTAGCCATGTCCCTGCTTCTTTTAGTGAAACAGCATGTTGCTACAGACAAACAATACCTGCAGGACGTAGCAATCCCGTGTCAGGTCCTGTTTCATGCCGTTCAGTACAACAGGCAGAAACAGAACTGAGAATGAGATCTATAGACATGACCCCACCTGGTGATGTAATTTCAGAGGAAGCGATGTCAAAGAGAGCAGTAGCATCCGCGACTGGCAAGAGGAGGAGGGAATCGCCTGAAACTGGGGCAGTGCAGAGAAAGAAACGGAAAAGGGGAAGGAGACAAATGAGGAGAGCTCTTTTGAGGAGCTGTGCTGAGTTGACCTCTGACTTTACAGTGCACAAGGCCTGTTGTATGAAGGATCCCACTGAGGGCATTACACTCAACATGAGTGGCAAACTTTCAGATGACTGCCAGGCTTGCAGTAGTCCAGAGCACAACAGAGCTGAGAAAACCCCTGACAGCCACTTTGCTTTCAAGTCAAAACCTACTCTGTGTCCTAAGAATGGGGAGGAACCACTTTACACAGACAAAATCCACACTTGCAGTAAAAGCAGTCAGTTTATCTCCAGTCACTCTGAAGGAACAGGAAATAGGACTGTGAAATCTTTCATTGACTGTCACACCTGGAATAAACACAGCAAGTGTAATGAACAGTGCAATGGCCAAGATAAACATGACGATTGTGGTATCTGTAGGGCTGCTAGCACTTCTGACAATCCTTTTGACAAATGCAACAAGGATAATCAGAAATGTGATAACCAGAACTACAAAGACAAGAACCATTCTCATGCTTATATGGAAAAACCTCAACCAGACAGAAGCAATGAACCTGAAGGTGACAATGGCATGGGAAGTTGCAAGATTCAGCTCGTCTGTAATGACTCCGTCAGCTGTAGCGCTAATGAAACACATAATACTGTACACTCTCCAAGTGAAAACAAATGCAGAACCAATGACGAAGTGTCCAGTGACTCAAAATCTACCATGAATACTGACAAAACAGGTTTTTGTGTTAATACTGATTACTCTATCCGTTTAACTGATGGTAATGATATAAGTTGCAAAAGTCAAGATGATGAAAGAAGATCTCAGTATCACCTTCAACAAAAGAGTACTCTCTGTGACTCTGTGATTGATTGCAAAACCTGCAGTAGTATTGATCAAAGCAGAATCAGCGGTGACGATATTGACAGTGGTCACTGTGATTATTGCAGCAGTAATCATGTCACTGATTGCAATCACCATGTGACTGAAAAAAATTGCAGCACGAATGGAGGAGTTGTTGCTCTTATTAGCACACAAGCTGACCAAAAGGTGGAAGAAAGGGATGTGAGGAAAAAGAGACAAGAGGAGGAGAGGCAGAGGGTGAAGGAAAAGCAAGAGGAGTGGGAGAAGGAGTGGGTGAGGAAAAAAGAGAGAGAAAAGAAAGATCGAAGGAAGGAGAGGGAAATTGATTTTGAACATCTCTACACAGAGAAGAGGCATTGTTTTCCCCACAGTCTCCCTCCACCATGCCTCCCCCTCCATTCTCCCTTTCTCTTCCCACCAACTCTTTCCTCCTCATCCTCCCTCTCCTTCCATCACACCATCATCCAGCACCACCTGTCCCTCCTCCCGCCTCCACCTCACCTCCCTGTCCCATCCTACCCTCACCTTCTTCCTTCCTTCTCCCCACATCTCTCTCCTCTCCCTCCTGCTCCTCCTCCTCCTCCACCACCTCCGCCTGCTCTTCCTCCTTTCTACCCGTCATCCCACATCCCTCTCATTGATGCCTCTGGTCCATACCCCTTAACAACGGCATTTCACCCCATACAAAGTCACCCTCCATCCTTGTATCCTCCACCCCATCCTGCAGTCTTACCCTTACAGATGTTGTTATAAAGAATGACAGAAGGCTGTAAAAGGTTTTCTCATTCTTTGAGGGGGAAAAAACAGATGTGTGAAAGCAGCTTTTATGTGTCATTACCTGCATACTTGACATGATGATGAAATTCGAGAGACAACAATTTCAGGATGACTTAAGTAGGAAAACAAGACTGATCTTTCTTAAAGTCGACCTCTGGGAACCTCGTCACCCCGTTCAAACACTCTAAGCACTGATTCACACATCACAAAAAATGATGGCTAATTATCTTCATCAGTCGCAATCCTGCACAAAATGAGCCTCAGGTGTGCAGCCAGGGGGATCGTGGTGGGGATACACAGCTGGGCTCATTTCCCTCTGCACAAATCAGTCGTTGCTCCTGCTTTGCATTTTAAACCAATGATTTACTTGCAAAGCATGCTGTAAAATTTTCATTCTGGTTCATGACTATAAAGGACAAATCCACTCTCAGATGTCTTTAATCTGTGATGTTAAATGCAGAGTTTATTATCATTTTCAGCAACTTTTAAGTTAACAGTTTCCAACATAAGGATTTTCAAGACAGATGTTAACTTGTTGCTCTCAGTTGGAGTGTATCAAGATCCACCTTCCCTTTTAATGGCTGCATGTCAGTAGGTGTAGTTTGCCAGGTTTTTTTTCCATCTAAGAATTTATTACACTGTAATAGTGTTTTTTGCACACAATTAAGATTAAAATTAAAACAGTACATTGTTATATATTGACAATGTCCATGTTATGATCTTATCAAGTTTGTCTTCTTCAAAGAAATTAATACTCATAGCCGGTTATTTGGTCAACCAAAATACCACTTATGAATATGTGTCTTTTAATCTTCATGTGCTGCATCAGCTGATAGTTTACATTATAACGATGTTATCTTAACTCTGTTTTTAGACAGAAAACAGCCACAGTAAACCACAAATCACCTCCATCTTTTGTACATTCTATGTTGTCAGTGGTAGTAAGATCTGTTTGGAATTGCCAAAACAAAGTTAGAACTGTCACAGTTTAGTCTGAGGCATGGATCAACAAATGGCAACAAACTTAATAACATCACTTAAGAACTTTATATCTTCATAAGGCTTATAATAAGACTCACTCAAGTAGAAGAAACACTGCCATCTCATCATCCAACTCCACTGTTTTCAGTGTCTAGTGTCTGAAAACAACAGTGCTTCTCGGTTTTATTACTTTGTCACTTTCTTTGACTATAACAGTTGTGTCTCTGTGGTTCTCATTCCCATTTGGTCACTTTTTGATGCTTTGGTGAAAGGTCCTGTGGCATTAGTTCCCTCAACACTGGAGATTGGCTGATTGACTCATTACTGCCCCAAGTGCTCACATAAATTACCCGGGCAGTTGGTGTGAATATGTTGAAAGCATATTTTTATTCTTCAGTAATTTGGTGTCTTTGACAGAACATCAAGATTCTTCATTCTAAACACTTTAATGATAATTTTAGTTTTTTTTTTTATGTTTACCTCACATTTTAATGTTGACCTTTAAAATGTTTGGGGAAAACTCAGTATGAACAGCCACAGCTGAGCCTTTGTGCAGAATTTAATCTAGTTGTGTCTCAAAGTCATACTACACACTGATTCTGGAAAAACAGCTAAATAAGTTGATTCAGGCACGTTAACATGAAGGCTAAATCTGCTCATTTTTGAGTGTGTTGATGATGACCAGTGTCATCCCACAATGCTTTGCATAAATAAACAGAGGAACTTGATCACAGCTGGAGAAAAATAAATTGACAATAATGATAAAACAGCCCTAGGAGGACGTTAGAGAACAAACAGAGAATTATGTCGTTTTATCTTATTGAAGATTAATTGGCAGCGGTGTTACAAAGTAGCAGTTTGATTCACATCTAATGGGGCAAATGGGGGAGCATTTTCTGTTGTTGGAAATAAAAAGCTACTGCCCATTTTTCAGCGACACACGGGTTCAGAAAGCAGTCTGAACATGGGAGTGCAGTAAATAAAGAAAAAAAAGAAAACAATACGCTACAATCTAACATTTATTTGCCTTTTAAATAAGATACTGTCATTACGATCTTTTCTACAGGATATTTCTCATGGTGTAACTGCTTGACGTCAGCGCAAAATGTTAAGTTCAGGAATAAGTCTTTGCTCTTTGGTTTTTGGTGACTGACACTGGCGTTTGACCTTTCCTCCTGACGCATCAAACTGTTGATTTTCCATCATTGCACTCCATTGCAGCTGCACTAAAAATATCACAATGCGTTAGTAACTTTAAATTTAGTGACTCATCCGAGGCGGGAAACAGGCCAATACATGTAGAAAATGGAAATCATGTAGCATGGTTGTCTTAAACAGAGAGCTGTGAGATGCACATAGCATGAGGTGCATTGACATCTAGAGAGATGAGAGGATTTGATTGGCAGGTAATGACCAAACTTTTTTTTTTTTAATTGAAGCCATGTCTGTTGTCATTCACTGGCTGCTTGTTGCAGTTTGACAGCTGTTTTCAGCTGCAAAACACCACCACAAAGATCTCTCTACAAATGCATCTTTTCATTCAAACACAGCAGGTTCAAAGAGACCCTTCTTAGAGGCACTTTTGGTTCTCAGCAGCCCCTCAGGGTGGATTTTTCTTTTAAAGCTAAGGGTTACGACAAAAACTACATGTGAATGAGTGTTGATTTGCTCAGCTCTATTCGTTTTTCCTCCCTCCTCACAGTCCTTTCAGGCTTTGTCATCAGGTGCAGCAAAAATACCTCAAACATGCCTGCATTTTTATAACTCGCAGAATTTCATCCGTAAAGATGGGAATAAGGAGGAGAGAGAGCGGAGTGACTCCTACACAACAGATTGTTGTTGTGAGATGTTTTCTCTTGCTGCTCTGAAGCTGAACATCTGGCTGCGATGGCTTTGGGGTACAACTGGCAACGCCTATCCATCCTGGTGACTATAGAATTAATTATGGTGTTGGCTGTGATGACAAACAAAAACGAGGGGAAATTGTGCAGAAAAGTGGGGGGAACGTCCTCAACAAAAAGATCATGTCTTGCTAAAATTTTGAGAGAAACTCACTATATTATTGTGATTGTATTGATCCTAGAAAATATGGACACATTCTATTTGATCATTACCACTGCAGCCTTTCCCAGAGGTCATCAGTAAGTAACCACGGCTTCGAAAAAAAGACGATCTCCAGAATGTTGGACATGTCGCCATGGTGACATTCTTACAGAGATGTTTGTGTGTGCATTAGCAATGTAAGACTCCAACCCTCTCCTTAGCAGCGACGTGTTCTCTCCCTGTACTAGCTCTGCACCACAAACTATATGTTCTCTATGAACGTAGGTTTTATTTATGATGATCACTTGTGATAAAACTGTAAATTAGAGGGAAAAATGCTGTTATTAGATGTATTTTTGTAGACAAACCTCAGTTGAATGAGGAACAGTTTTTGTATCATGTGCTCTGATGCTATTTTAGCTAGCAAATGAACTCCACAACCACTTAATTTGTCCTCTTGTTTAGCTGGTCTACATATAATTCTTTGTATCAATTAATGGATATAAAAGGCATCACCAGAGAGTAGATTTACCCCAGTTTTTTGTCAGCACTGGCTCTATAAAGAAATGTCTTGAGATTCTGATAAACTAATATTTGGCAATTTTTTTTTGTGTTATCTAATTTCTGCAGACTCATATCCACAGATATTATCCCCGCTAATAAAACAGATCTACTGTAGTAAATCCACTGAGATGAACTCTGCAAATGGAAATAAATCAGTAGACTTAATATCAAAGTGTCTCATTGTCATTATTTTTAAGAAAATAGAAGTTGCCTATTCTGTGTGTTGATACCTTTTAAACCACACTGCTGGAATTTCCCCAGTGTCTGAAATAATAATAAAGCACAAACACAAAAGAGAAAGACCTCTTCTTGGATTCACTTTTCAAACAGAAACATGGATAATAAACCTCAAGAAGAAGAAAGAGGATGTTAGTGCAGTCACATATTCCCTGGGCTGATCTAATGCTTTGGGACTGAGACCTTTTGTGCATTAGTGTGTGTGTGTGTGTGTATGTATGTGTGTGTGTGTGTGTGTGTGTGCGCGCGCGTGTGTGTGTGTTTGCTCATGTGTCTCCAGAAGGCTCCCAGACAGCTGGGACCATCATGTTCAATGACTAAAATAGCGTCAAAACTCAACATGTTCAACACCTGGGGCAGTGTGTGTGTGTCTTACATGTGAACTAATTCCTTTGTGTGTGTGTGTGTGTGTGTGTGTGTGTGTGTGTGTGTGTGTGTGTGTGTTTGTGATCACAAGTAACAAATGCAGTGAGTGTGACAAGTCAAGTTCAC
>JAPTYQ010000008.1:1677656-1688138 GCA_029814465.1 Ostorhinchus cyanosoma
GTCCTAACACACCTTGATTTAAAATGAAGAAAAGTTAATTATTTTTGCACTTAGAGGTCTTCAGTGAGGTTACTATTGTGCTTTATATTGAGGCATGCGAATGCTGGCAGCAACGCTAGAAGTTTACCCTTCCGCACCATTTAAAGGAAAAAAATTGTTTTTCATCTGAGGATATTTGCCTCATCTTACAGCTAAGTGCTACCATGGCAACAACGAGGGTTCAAATCCCACCTCCTCTGACGTCCTCCCCTCCTACTCTGTTCTCAATCCAATCTTCCCTCCCAGTGAAACCATTAAATTATCAATCCACAACCCCCCCAGGGTTCATATCTCTGCCTCATCTCACTCCCTCTCACAGTTGCACTGTCAATATTTACAGAGATTCTCATAGACTCTCGCAGGTAATAGTGTCTTATTCCCAAAGCTCTGTGTGATACAAACACACACAGACACACACAGATGCATGCAGGCAGTGTGAAATGACCATTTCATCTAAATGAGTGCTATTCAACTAACTGTCCCCGCTGATGGCCACAACTGCCTGCCTCTCCATGTGTGTGTCTGTCCGTGAGTGTGTGTGGCTCCACCATTGCCCTTGTACATGTGCATGTTTAAGTGTATTCTCGCTGATCGGTGTATGTGCTCTCAGGTGTGTGCTTCTGCTACACTGATAGCTCACTGTCCCTTCAGGTAATCTCATGGTTGAGAAGAGAGAGAAAGATAGAAAAGGGAAGACGAAATATTCTGCTAAAGAGAAATGAAGACACATCTGTGCTGCAATAATGGAAGAAATCTAAGTTGACAATAAATATTTATGTGGTTTATACTTTGGATATGCATGATGACAACACACACTGTCTCTGTCTCCTATTTCTTTGTTTCTGGTCAGTTTCACTGGTTCGGCTGAATCCTTGATTGTTGACTGGTTCCTTCAGAGCCATAACATTTAACTAGAGTAATGACAGAAATTACGGAAAGATTGAAAAAAAGTCAAATGTTGGCAAGCATACTGTAAATGCTAACAACTCTTTGTTTTAGCCAGTGGTGGCTGGTGGTGAGAATAGTTTTTGGTGGGGCACAGTATCAAAGTTAGTTTTCAGCTGCACTATAATCACATACACCACTACGATACATGTGCATGCACCACTATTTTAAAATATTTAAAGTAGCATAAAAATACACACTATGCGTTTCCTCTCATGTACTTTTTATAAGTAAATTTCTATCCATCAAACATGCAACTTTTTCTATGACTCTATTGTTAAAGGCAGGCATGTCCCTGGCAAGTGTCTTCTCAAACTGCTAGTTCGGACAATGCATTTAGACCACGGGCGAAGGAAGTGCCGGTAGATTGCATGGCATTAAAAAATAGAAAATCAATGCAAGGGCTTAAACACATCATCGATACCATTTGGTCCGGGAGTGTATTGTGGTGTGTTGTGTTGGGCACAGATTGTTGGGCCCCAAACAGGAAACACATGACCTGACTACTCACTAAATGGCTGAAGACATTTTTCAACTACTCTTGAATGCAGATTATACACGGTACTCTGGGGCTTTATAATGTACAGCTCATTTAAATATCAATGTTTCTGTAAAATTATTTTATGTGATTTGTATCATCTTCTGCTTCATGTGAGACTTCTACTGACGAGCCACCACGGGTTTTAACTCTAAGTAGGGAATAAACTGCTTTTGTCTGCATTTGTGATCATAAACTGAACAAGCATTAACAGGGAAATTGTGATAAGTCTTTTTCACTCTTTATCTGGTATCCATAAATCTAACAAGAAACCAGTGACTTCCAAAGTTAAGAAAAACAGACCAGTTACACATTAAAGGGTCAGTGTGTAATCTTTAGTGATATCTAGCGGTGTATTTCCAGATTGCAACTAACTCAATACCCCTCCCTTCCCACTTTCCTGCGGTGGCCAAAGTTAACTTGGATACAAAAGGGTTTTTAGAGCCAGTGGCTAGTCAATTTTGCACAATTTATTACAAAAAGAGACACTGAATTCTTTGTATAACAGAAATACATGTCTTCTGCATTTGACACACCACAGAATAATGAACCCCCACCCAAAACAAAACATGTAGTATATAGTATCAAGTATATAAAATTAGGTTGAATAATCATAAAAAAAGCAAGGAAGAAACCTGTTCTCAAAACTGTACCCATAATGCAGTCACTACTGTTATTATGCAAAACTACTGTTATTATGCATATAAGGGTATAGCATATAGTGAACAGTGACAAAACACATAAAGCTCATTTGAGTAAAGATGTAGAATTATCTACTAGTTAGCTTTCATCCACAGTCCCTAGGTCAGAGAGACATGACAGATAACACTAACAACTGTGTAATACTTTGAAACAGAAACTGATACAGTCCTCAAGGCGTGAAAATGTAAGGCTATTGCAACACTTGTCACCTATCAAACAGAAGGAAAAAAGAAGAAACCTGTTCTAGGCTGGAAAACACAACATATTTTCAGGCAGTTATACACTAATATACTCGCTTTCTGCAAATACATCTCCTTAACACACATTAGGACTTTCTATGGAGCAGGTGGATGATAAATGGAACCTATCATGACATTTTTATTGATCCTTAATTTGATGTGGAAGATATTTGTATTGCTTAAATTAGAGAAAGAGATGGGTTTTTTTTTCAGGATTATGTTTGCACTTTAACATGATGTCCTTTTGATTGGTTGTTGAGTGACAATCAATCAATCAATCAATCAATCATTAACTAGTAGAAAAATAATAGTGTCAACTACAGGTGAAGCAATTCTTTGAATAGTTTGAGTAATTCGAGTACAAAAAATGTCCGGGGCAGATTTATTGCCTCAAAGATTTGTTTAATTCATGTCAAAGTTCGTCTTGTTGCTATCATATCACTCTCGCACCTCCAGTATCATTGTTTCACACGGACTCTTTTAACTAATGTACTGTAGATCAGTGCACTTCAAAGATTTAAGATGTTCGGCGGCGCTGTATGCTCAACTGTCAGTGAAAATGGTAGAAAGTAGCGACATGCATAAAAACAAAAAATATCGAAAGTGTCGGACCATTTTACGCTGCGTAAGGCCGACAACACAGTGCAGTGTTGCAAAATAAAACTGCAAAATAGCATTGGCCAATCACTGCTGTCCTTCATGAATGCTGAAACACCTGAATCAAAAGCATTCACACATCAACAGCACTTCCTCAAGCGGACAAGATCCGCTATTATAAGTAATGTATTGCTAACTGATGAATTCTTGCGCCTGTTAGAATGTAGCCTTACATATTATTTTTTAGCAAATATACCAAGATCTCACTCGGGTAGTGGTTAGGTTATATCCCTTTTCATCCATCCAGGCACACACACCTCAAAATACCTTATCCTACTCCAATCCCCATTTATTGATTGATGTAGTTAAAATAATAATAATTACTTGATTAATCAATGGGAAAAAATTGACAGAATACTCGGTTGCAAATATATTTGATAGTTGCAGCCCTAGTGTCAAGTATACAGGGACTGCTGAATACTCCACCTGTAACATTAAAAAGTTGAACAGTAGCCCCCCCCAAATCTCTCTCTCTCTCTCTTCCTCTCTCTCTCTCTCTCTCTCTCTTCCTTTAACCTTCCCTCTGTAATCCCACCTGGTCAAAGCAGACGACCATCCTCCAAGGTCTGCTGTATGTTTCTGCCTGTTAAAAGGAAGTTTTTCTCTTGGAACTGTTTGCTCCTGGAGGATTCTGTTGGTTCCTTTAAACTGGCTTAAGCGTGTGGTTTAAACCAGTGCCAAATGTAAAATGTCTTTAGATAACTTTTGTTATGATGTGATGCTATATGAATATAATTGATTTGAAATCATCTTCTTCCATCTGACCCTGTCTCCTGCATCTTCTTCTTGTACACTAACTACCCACATGTCCTCTTCAACATATCTAGAATATTTTCTTCTTTGCCTCCTGCCTGGTAGCTCCATCTTAATCATCCTTCTACCAAATGTTTTCACTACATCATTATTACTATCATAAGTAATATGAATAAGAAAGAGAGAAAAAAAAGAGCCACATAGCCAGTCAGCATCCTCGTTATACCGTGTAGACTGGTAACCTGTAATCTGTCACCCCGCTGCTGCCACAGTACTGTGGCAATAAGCGTTACACATGCCATGTGCCTATCCAGTTACAAGAAAAGGCTGGGGACCAGTTACTGGAAGCTGGTTTGTGTGCCTATTCACACTTCCAGTTTGAGCATGCAGGCAAACAGCATGAAACGTGGTGACTGTTCTGCCTCATATGAGGAATTCACCTGGGTTTTTGATTAATATAAATCAGCCACTGGGACAATGTTCAGAGTGTAGAATTCGGATCATTTGATTGGCTCTGTGGAAATAGACAAACCAATATTTTGTGCCATAGTTCTGTGGCTGTAGCCAATGCCATGAGAAAACCTATGACCAGTAACTATTGCTGCCTATTTGGTGCCTTCAGTAATAATACCGATACAAAAATAGAAATACTTGGAATTAAAATACACATTTTAATTGTCTGTTTTACAAAGAAGGGATGAAAAGTATGGAAAGTGTTGTATTGTATCTGATGTTTGCGATCAGGGTAATTTCATAGAGCCTGTTCATTTGTAGGATTTGAAAGACAAATGAATACAGCGAAAATCACTATTGTATTTCCAGTCTTTTAACATCTCTTTCTGAAAACTTGATCAGAAACAACATTAAAATGTATAAAGTGCTAAGTTGAGCTCTTATTTATCATAAGCTCTATTAAGAATATTAGTAAGTGGGCATCTTTATAAAAAATCAGTTATGAAAGATCAATGAATCACACATCAATAGTAAAGTTTACAAATCATTCATGATACAAAAATAGAAAAATGCACGGCAAAAAAATAACATGTTGTAAGTTGTTTAGAGACCCCCTTCAAAATGCCAGATAAGTTTTCAGTGCAGCCCTGGTCTCATTAAGAGGAGCAGAGCGTCCCCTCCCCTGTGGTTCACACTCCAGGTGTAGTTTTATTTTGAGGTATTGAATAGTTTTTATCTTGTTTTTACGGCTTTCACGTAATATGAGGAAAGCCTTGTTTCATAGAAGGTGGAAAAGTATGGTGACAGAATGCATAAAATTAAGCATGATTAATAAACCATTGTTTATTAAAGGTCTTATATTGTGCAAACCCATTTCATTCTCCTTCACCGTGAGCAACTAATTGTGTGACCCATGGCAGAGCTCTGTAATTAGCACCTGAAGCTAGTAGTTGCATTTTGAAATTATTACAATTATTTTGGGGGGCATTTTTGTCTATGTTTGATATATTTTAAGGAGAGAGAGACGACAAGTGAGGGTGGGAGTAGGGGAATGACATGCAGCGTATGGCTTCAGGTCAGAAATGAATGAACACAGTCGCTGCAGTACACGGCTTTGGCTTACGTGGGATGTGCTCCACTGGGTGAGCCACCAGGATGCCCCTTATTTGAATATAAATCAACGTCTTATGTATTTTTTGTTTCTAAAATATTGATTTTTTTATGTTAATTTTTTTGGTTACTTATGCTTATGGGTTTATCTGAAGTTTGTTTTGGAGTCTGTTTTCTAAGCTAACACCTGTTGGAGTTATCTCCATCCATGATAACAGCCTGTACAGTGACATTAGCTTTGAAGAAACTTGAGTTCTTCGATGCGTCTCTCCAACTCTTCTATAGTGTGCAACATTAGCTACAACTAGCCATAGACTATATACACAGTTAGAAAACTCATTTGTTTTAGCACTGTTACATTTGTTATGTTTATATATTTCGATGCGGGTCAGTTCAGGGACAGGAAGTAGGCTCATATTGATGTCTCATTTTTAGTGGCTCTATTTCAATAAAGTAATATCGACAGTACATAGGCATGGTCACAGACACATAGGAAAGTTTAGGTCATATGTTTATGTTCAGTGTAACCCATAGGGGGAGTGATTGGGTGGTAAAAACTGGCAGTATTTTGTTGTTTTATATTAGATTAGTATCACAGAGAGAAGTTCAATGAAGTCTATGGGAGCCAGGTCTTTTTGTAGCAGCATCTAGTGGTCATCCGTAGTATAAGAATACATTTGCATTTATTCTTCCAATTCAATTTGTGTAAGGTTACAAGCCTTTATTTGGCTGAGGTTTGTATGACAGCCCAGTCTTGAAAAAGTCTCATTTTAATATATATGCCTGATCATAGTCCGCAATATATAATGAGATTATCGGCACCAAAACAAGTTATTCCTAAATGCTATTTCCAGCTTCCCTGGTCAGGTCACACAAGACTGGACTGATTTATGGCAGAATTACGTCACTAAGACAACACCAAACAGAGTTTATCAGTGAGAAGTAAGATGAATGAGTGAGATCTGTCCTTTTTCCTAAACAGAGGGATTTCTTAGAGTTATTTAGTTATGATGGTGGACACTGGAACTGGAGCGGGACTGACAGAAAGAAAAAGAAAGATAAACGGGAGAGTGATAGATCATGGGCTAAAACACCGGTACACCTCTGTTTTGGTTTGAACCGATGGACAGAACTAAGGGCGTTAAAAGGAATGAAAACAGAGCTGGAGTTGTCCTTCCTTCTTCACAGGTGCAGAATGCTTATTTTCTTTATTCATAAGCATTAGAACATTGTATTTGACTATACACACACACAAACACTTCCACTTTTTCAGCATAAGCCATATGGCTTATGCTGAAAAAGTGGAAGTGTTTGTAATATGTCAACAGGAGCTGGAAAGGAATCACACAAATGTAATACCGCTTCTCCACTGGAACCGACTCGGCTCGGCTCAGCTTGGCTCAGCATTTCTGGTGCATTTACATTACAGAATAGTACTGACTTTACCTGAACATCAAAGTGGATGGTGCGTACTTTCTGCTCAGGGAATTGTTGATAAACTTACTTGTTTTGTATAGTCTCGTCTGAATTTGTACATCGGCCACCTAAGACAGAATCTCCTGGACTGACCATGGTGTGGCGCGACCTCACTTATTGATGACGTCAGTGTCCCATTGTGTCCGTAGAAAACCCTACCTCCATCCGAAGTGCACTTCAAAAACGAGTGGACTCCAAAACGAGTGCTAGTGGCCAAGGGGGAACTTTGGGACAGGCCCTTTCTCACTTCACTCTGCACATCATACACAAACATTTTGGTTCTGGGTGACATCAGTTTTCATATGGACTCTCTTTCCTGTCAGCTGGCTGCTGATTTCAAACAGGTCCTATACTGTTAAAACCTCTACCAAGACATTGATGGTCCTGCACCCTACTCCAAAATCACTGATAATAAGCCAGGTAACTCAAATCATCTCTTTACTTCCACTAAAAAGCTCCTTCTCAAACCACAAACATCATCCCATCATAACCAAGCTGTCACACACTGTACCAATTTCATTGATTTCTTCACTTCCGAAATTGACAGTAACTGCTTATCTCTCTCACTCTCCAACAGCTCAGTACCATACGACACTTCCCACCACACAACATATTTCACATTTCACCTCCACAATGCAGCAGGAGGTCGAGAAAATAATTTGTAAATCCAAACCTTCCACATGCTCCCTAGACCCCCTCCCATGTTCTGACCAGCTTTAAATCAGCTGTCATCAAGCCCCTCCTCCCTCTTTGCCCTGAACCTCTGTCTAATTAAAGACCCATTTCAAACCTTCCTTTTATCTCCAAAATCTTAAAAAAAACACTCTCCATAGCTCCACAACCACCTTAAATGAAACAGATTCTATGAAA
This sequence comes from Ostorhinchus cyanosoma, assembly GCA_029814465.1. Taxonomy (NCBI): domain Eukaryota; kingdom Metazoa; phylum Chordata; class Actinopteri; order Kurtiformes; family Apogonidae; genus Ostorhinchus; species Ostorhinchus cyanosoma. Next base: position 1,685,439 of record JAPTYQ010000008.1, read on the forward strand.
AATTCCTATCAGGTTTTCATCCCTCCCACAGCACTGAGACAGCCCTCATCAGAGTCAGCCATGACCTCCTGATGACCTCTGGGCGTTTTCACACAGCGTACTTGAGTCCGCACTGCACTTGGATTCACACCTTTACCGCAGATGTCCCGTTCACAAGTGTGTACCGTGGCCTACGCCCGAGTACAAATGGGTGTTACAGGGCTAAAACAGTGGGTGGCAGTGTGGAAGGAAATCTGTCGCTATCCAGCAAATGCAGATATCAGAGGAGGACAAGCCCTTATGTCATCAACTGAGCGACTTCTGTTCACAGGTAATACTTTTCTATCTGTTAGCCTGTTTGAGGCAAAGAGAAGAAGAGCAACCTTCGTTGTCCCTGATATACCACCAAGTAGTTCAGTCGATAAGGTGAGCTTGTTCTGCTTCTCTGATTTTTTTTCAGGAGACAACAGGCGCGCCATCTATGGTCTTGTGGTGATTAACTCACTTCCATTGTTAGAGTAGTGATTAGGTCACTTCTGGACTCGGATCGCATTCACACAACATCGTATGATACTGGAGTAGAGGTAGTCCGTACCCATGACTACCTTCTCAACTGGACTCTGACAGGGCACTCGAGCATGGAACAGTTGCATTCCCATGGACAAAATTAAACAGACTTTGGGGTCCATCATACTCAGATACGGACTTGAGTACGTTGTGTGAAAATGCTGTCTGACTCTGGCTCCACTTCCCTCCTCACCCTTCTTGACCTCTGTGCTGCATTTGACATTGTTGACCACCACATTCTCCATCAGCTACAACACTGGTGTCTCCAAGCCCTGGTTATCATTAGTTTCACTCATACCTCATGTGAGGGACCGAATCCGTAGCCCTGTGAGATGCTAAATTCCACCCCCACACTGTCACCTGTGGGGTCCTTCAGGACTCTGTGCTTAGTCCAACCCTTTTCACCATTTACATGCTCCCCCTCGGTCGTGTTGTCAGCAATTATGGAATACAATTCCACTGCTATGCTGACAACACACAATTATGGTGTCATCAAGGTCACACCCACCTTCACTCCCTCCTTCTTTGTCACTCAAGTTGGCTCCTGCCTGGAAGTAATAAAGGCATGGACGAGTGAAAACTTTCTGCAACTTTATAGCTCCAAAATTTAAGCTATTCACATCTGCACCCCTCACCAGCTCCATTCCTCCCTCATTTCCTCCATCTCTTTTCTGGGTCACAACCTTTCTCGCTGCCCTTCTGTGACTAATTTTGGTGTCAGGTTTGACCCCCAACTTACCTTTGACAATCACATCACCCACATCTGCAAAACTTCCTTCTTTCACCTCTGTAATACTCTAATAAACTCCGGCTATCTCTCTCTCTTTGTGCTGCAGAGAAGCTCGTCCATCCCTTTGTCTCCTCCAGGTTCTGAACTACTGCAACGCACTTTTCATCAGGATCCCTGCCAAGAGCCTCCAAAAGCTCCAATATGTTCAAAACAGTTCTGCCAGGGTCCTGATGAGGGTGCAAAAACACAAGCACATCCTTCGCACTCTGCACTGGCTCCCTGTCCACCTGCACATGAAATGCAAAATCCTCCTGCACACTGATCACTGTCTGCACAGTGCGGCTCCCACCTACCTCACGGAACTCTTCGCCCCACACACCTCAACCAGAACCTGGTCAGGCCAACTGCACTGTCTGCACCCTCCCAGGACTCAGCTCAAGACCATGGGCAACAGGGCTTTTGAGGCTGCTTCTCCCCGTCTGCGGAATGCCCTCCCAGACCACCTCAGGGCTCCACAGATGGTGGATGCTTTTAAAAACGACTAAAAACCTTTGTTTTTAGAAAAACCTCTTCTGCTTTATTTTATCTGTTGTTTTGTTTGTTTGTTTTGTTTAGTTTTTTGTATATTGCTGCCTTTGCTGTGGTTTTTGCATTGCGAACTTTGAGATATAGTGTCAAATGTAATGTGTGTTACAAATAAAATGTATTATTATTATTATTATTATTATTATTATTAATATTACTAATAATAATAAATATCATTATTAATAATAATAATAATAATATCAATATTAACTACATTGTCTTTTTACTGCTTAGTTTTCATTTCTGACAATGACCCTGCTCCTTTTCTAATGTGCCTCTGTTCCTTGAACTACTATTCAGTATTTCACATGTGAAATGCAATGAGTCCATTTTGAAACTCACCAATGATGACACATGCCTCTTAATATACAGTATGCATACAAACACCAGCACTTCCACTTCCATAATGCTTCATAACCATAACGCCTACATACATACCGAATGTAGCAACACTGCACTGTATGGAGATGTAAACAAACAGTAACAAACCTACTGGGTCCTGTAAACACCTGTTTAAATGCACATATGCAAACACACAGTACAGCACAGATTCATCCAGGGAAGCCACGTTCAAGAGACAGAGATGGAAAAGCAGAGCTTGTGAAAATGATTTCTCAAGATGTTAAATATTAAAATCCCCAATAGTTTCACAGCTGGTGCCAGCAGATAGCGAAGTCAAACATGCAATATGGTGTGAGTTCACTCACATACACTGTCTGTCACTGACACTCAGATACATTCAACTATACATATATGCGCCTGCACACACACACACACACACACACACACACACACACACACACACACACACACATATATATATATATATATATATATAT
>JAPTYQ010000008.1:1696783-1716444 GCA_029814465.1 Ostorhinchus cyanosoma
CAGGTAATGTGAAAAAACGGGTAATATGCATATTACCCGGGTTGTTTGAAGACAACTCAAAAGGATGGTTTATTTGCAAGCTACCTGTTCTTTTGGGTAATATGCATATTACCCAGTTTGTTTGCATATAACCTGAGGAAACGGCTTATTTGAAGATCTCATGATAAGATGGATCATCCCGCACGCTTGTTTCATTGGAACTGCGATGTGTAAAGACAGCACGCGCTGCATTTGCGTCATGGGGATCCAGCCAGCTGTGTTTGTTTACATTCTGTCCAACGTGGGAGTGCATGTTCTTCTTCTTGTCCTTTTGATGTGCTTAATGACCCATTGCATGTTACGTCACTCCGCCTACGAGCACCATGACGGACGGTGGAAGTGTTGGATCGCAAGATATTCGGATTAGAAATTCCATGTTTTCCATATCAATGAATATCATGGAGAGGAAAAACTGATTCGATTTTGGACGATTTACCATTTCTAGATTGCCCACAAAGGGGCGCTCAAAAGTTTCAAATTATTAAACACTCTTTTGTTCATATCTGTGGAACTGTTTGTCTGATTGACTTCAAATCAAATGCAAATGAAAGGTCAGGACCTGGGGACACCTCACGTCATGACATAGCTGTCTGGTTAAGAATTGGGGGCGTTCAGGGATATACCCCTAGCCGTTACTTCCAACGATGAGTTTTGTGTAGTTTAAGTTTATAACTCAACTTGTTATTGCTGCTCAACTTCAGGACTGAAGACGGAGTCGGAGACTAAAGCCTCAGCATCTGGGGCATTAATGGAAACAATGGTTTGTCTGAGCATTTGTGATGGTTTGTGGTCATTTTGTAATGTAATCATGTTGACAGAACTCTTTCTTGAAAATAGTGCAGGAAAAAACTGATTTGGAAACATATCTGTTTTAGTGTGGAGAGATCATATTGCCCTCTGATACAGTTAGGGTCCTCAACACATGGTTTTCAGGGATTTGGGGATTTGTCTTGTTTGGTAATCCGAACTTAAAGCAATGAACTCTGTGGGTTCTTGCAAATGCAGCCTATCTACTCAAACATAACTCTAAATCTTGGACTAATCACAATCTACAGTCAAATTATAAACCCACGGGTCAAAAGAGAACTTGAGTTTGAATGAAGTCATTGCTGCTAACACGGCTTTCTGGGAAATGTAGGAAGCATGGTTGCTGGAAAATAACCTGAAAAAAACCCACAATCTGTACTAATTTTTGCTATAATTTGTTATAGCCTTCTTATGAAAGCTCATGGTTTGTCCATCAGTAGACTGGAAATTGCCACAACCATTAGTAACTGGTGCAATCATCCAGAGAGACAATTACAAACCACTGCTAATGGTGGAATCCATTAAAACACCAAGCCCACAACCATCTACAAACCATTACACAGTAGACCTAACAGGTTGTAAAGGACTCGGTGCTTTGTTGTCACGGATATCACAAGGGTTCGTCTCATGTCCTCTGATGTTGCCATATTTTTTCTCAGGCTAAGTACACAATAAAGTTAATTACTGATACAGCATAACTCTTGGAGCACAGTGAACATTACAGATTGACATTTAACAGTGTAGAGATGCAGAGGTTGACTTTTTTTTTTTTTTTTAAATTTGTTTCTGAGCTGATTCTGGAAAAAGGCCCAAGTTCACCCACTCAAAAAACATGTGGAAATTAAGTAAAAGCTTTATGAAACATGGAGCACAACAAGACAGACATGACCCAGTTTGCACAAGTTTGGATTATGTATTCATGAGACTGTTCCCCCTTAACATATCAAAGTGTTTGCGTGGTATTTGTATTCACTCTTAAAAGAATGTTTTTATGCTTGTCTCCATGCAAACGTGTCTTTTTTTCTTGAAAAAGGAACATAAATCTCAATTTGATTTTACGAGGGCAGACTGGGTAAAACATAACGCAAAGACTCAAATACATCCAGGACATTGGGTGTTGTTTTCCCTGGTGTGCTTCAGAAGCTTGGCTAACATGGACAAATTCATGCATCTACGAACTTCAACACAGTGTAACAGAAACAGATTTAGTCCATAAATGAGGATGTGGAAGTTGTGAGTTAAACGACCGTGGCAGCCGATAAAAAAACACGTTTGGTGTGGGGCTGGACAGACTGCGATCACAGCTCTGGCAAGAAGCTATAATGTTTCTCCATTTCTGCTGTAAGTTAAGACTCTTCCTCACTAGCTTTCCCATCAGCTGTGTCTGGTAGTAATAACATTGTTGAACTAATGCTGAACATATCAGTAAAATGACAAAATATCCACTCTAACCTGTTACTTGTGGTGACAGCACTATTAAATCTTTTATGTTTATGCATAGGCAGCACTTTGGGCTTTTACACACCTTGAAGTCCAAACTGATATCTGAAGATTCATGCTTTACTTGTATTATGAATATTCAGTCCAGTGAGTTTTAAAAAGGTTAGGAGAATTACCACTGCAGTCATAAAGCAAGAAATAATAAAGAAAAGCAGCGTTTGCCAAGATGGAAACATAATTTTCCCTAAGTATATATTCGTATTTCACCTCTTAAAAACCATAGCTGTGTCTCTGCTGGAGACTCTGAAATGATTTTATTTCCATCATCCATTAGCTGGTGAGTGAGGTGATCAAGGGGCCAAAGTAAAGTTGGAGTAGTCATTTGCACTGGCCGGGTTCATAGTGCAGGAGGTGACGGCATGACACGTTAATCTATTAGTGCAATTTCCAACCGACACCAGTGGAATGTCTTTTTAACACACACGCATAAAGTGTGTGTGTGTCACATCAACTTGGTGCACACTTACAGTATGAACACACACCAGCGTGCACTCTCACATAATCCCTAACCCCCTCTGCATACATTCTCTGACACACACCCAATCACACGTCCTCATTCCTATTCCAGTAGCCTGCCGTCTGGAACTTATCGATGGCCAATCAATACTCTCTGATCGATTGACCCTATCACCATGGCAACCACCATTTAGCCCACTATCTTGGGCCATTCATTATAAAAGCCATTAAGCCCTGTGTGTGTATGTGTGTGAGTTATTGCTACCATTAGAGAAGAAAAGCGGCTCCTGCTGTCTATAAACTATGCTCACAGAATCACAACACCATGCTCTGCAGCTCCATGGTTACATGTTTTAACTTCAAGACATGAAATTAAAGTCCTGCGCTGGCTCCTGACTAACAGAGTCTCACATGGATGCACTGTTACCTGCACACTGCTCTATCTGTGTTTGGTCTGGCTGTGTCTGAAATCACTCCGTCTGTGATTGCTCCCTGTATAACACACAACCATTAGTTCGCTCTACAGTGAGTTGTAAATCGAAATTTCCGACACTTATGAATCATCACTTATGAATCACCACTGTTGCAAATGTGATGCGTTGCATTGTGGGATTCTTAACAGAACTTAGAGTTACTCACGGACATGACTTTTTCCATTACAATGTTGAAATGTTCTGAGAAGATTTTATGAATAAACATCTACTGGTTGTAGGTTCTAATAAGTGTAGAGATGGGTAAACCATTTAATATGTTCAGGTTAATATAAGGCTCTGATGTCATCTTTATAGGCTTTTCCTGAAAAACAGCTGTAGTAAAGAAACAACAGTAACAAGCTTGTCACAGGGTTTTGTTGTATTTTTTTAGGATATTGGCTGTTAGCTAGAGAATAATATTTGATCCTGTTTGAATTGTGCCACCTGTTAATCATATTATCTTTGTCAATTTAAAAGATAATTTTATGAGTTTGCGGCAATGGTAATAAAGCAGCATCTAACTGGAAATGACTCAGCATGTCTTGTTGCACCTGATATTTTTAATTTATTTAACACCAACACCTACAGTAAATAGGTGTTAGGTGGTTAGGTTTCACCTCTTTATTCAAGAGTTAGGAGAAAAACATTAGACTGTGGTGATTTAATGCCTATTTAGATGCCAGCTGTGTGTAGCTTATGCCTCCTTTTCCCTTTGAATATTTTCCAGCATTTTTATACTGTTCTGTGTAAGAGAGACGACTTTTCTTAAAGGTTCAACATAGAAGATTACCGTATATGTGTGATATTTTGGAGCTGGGTGTTTTTTGACATTAGTTGACAACATTTTTCTATAAACAGTAGCTAGTGTTGCACATTTTGCACCTGTACAGCAGCAGAAAAGAGGCCCTTGGGGAGCAAGTGTCCTTTACTTAGAAATCAGTGTTACAGGCTGTTACCACACACAGACAATGGACACAGTCACTATCTTAGAAAATGAAGTCAGCCAAGATCGTAAAACACCTGACTAGCAACTCAAAACAGATTCTAATACAAACCACACAAACACACTAATTTAAATATCAAAACAAGAAAATATTATAAATTCTTAATCTGTACCATATACAAAATCTTCAGACATATATACTCAAACATGCTCATGGTGTCATTTAACCAAATAATAAGGGGAAAAAATGCAAAAACCATTGAGACATGAACATATCAAGCTTAATGTACAAGGACTCCGCTGACAGAAGTAATGAGTTTCACAAGCTGGAACTCTTCCATTATCACACTGTTAATGAATGTGATTGATTCATTTTACTGTCATTCATGTGTGGATTGCGGTTTAAACCACAGTTTTTGTCAGTGCTTTCAGATGTGCAAAACAGCAAGTCTATTAACATAATCAATACAACACTCTGACATTTTCACTGTACTGCGAGTGTGCAGAACTAATTGGACTGCTAAACCCCTTGTCAAACTCTGCTTGCCACTAGACATCGGTTAGTTTCAGACCACAGAGAGTGAGAGATTGTCCAAAACAAACAAACAAACCAAAAAAAAAGGAAATCCTGTTAAGGTAAGGTAGTAAAGTTTGCCCTTTTCAGTTACCTTTCAATGAAACACAGACAGAAAACCAGCAGAAACCTTCCCCTTCCCTTCCACACTGACTCCCTGCTGTCAGCACTGCTGCCTTTCCTTCCCCACTTCTCTCCCTGTTTCTATTTTTGCCTGTTCAACATGTTTTCTGCTGCCCTGCTAGCAGAAGGGTCTACAGATGTCACTGTCAGTTGTTTGGTCCGTCTGTCACGCTTTGGTCTACAGAAAGATGTCCTCAAAAACAGATTGCCATTAAATTTGCTCTGAATATTCACAATCCCACGGGAATGACTCCTCATGATTTCGGTGACCTCCTGACCATCAGGCCGAAATGTCTACTTGGACACAAGAAATTTTCTCATTAACAGGCTGCCATGCCATTTAGTGAGAACACGCTTCCCAGAGAGTCTGTACTCTGGTGGCTGAGTAGATTACTCAGTGTCACACTAAGAGAAAGAAATCACTTCTGATGCGGTTCGAAGAAGGGCAGAAGTTTTAAAACTGCAGGAGGCAGTCAATAAATCAGTCAGATGTTTAAAAAATTTTTTTAGAAATTAATTAATATTTTAATAGTTAACAAGACTCACTGTGGCCAGTTTTTGCCAAATATGCCAAACATTTGCCAGCTCTACAAGTAAAAAAAGAAAAGAAAAGGATTTGGCACTTAATTTTGTCTGTTTATTTCCAATCCCCATGATATACATTTCTGTAAAATGAGCCACATATGTATAAAAAAATCATTTTAATATGTATTCAAGAGATATATATTACCTAAACCGAGATAATCAATGTTAAAAACACCTTTTCTTCATATAAAAGCATGGCATTTTATACTGTCCTCAATAAATGTAAATAAATAAGAACTCTGAACCATGAAATTATAAAAAAAAAAAGAAAAAAAAACAAAGAAAAACCCTCAAAATATTCTTTAATTAGGTTAGACAAGGCTATAGTGCCTCTCATCCATCTACAATTCAGGTGAAAGTATAGCTATATTTTACCATTTTCTTTTGTTTACTCTGTGTCCTTGAATTCGTCTGCTCTTCTGTTAATATGTACTTTCTCACCTTCCCAAAAAAAAAAGACTACAATTCCACTGAGACCATTTTCAAAGAAGTGACATAAATGTTTTTTCTACAGGAATTCAGCTGTGCAAACCGTAGGAAGCCTCAACTGTCACTACAACCTTCCTCACAAAAAGTTTTTCAAACCTGCTTGTCACACTCCTAACATTCCACCCTGTCAAGATACTTTATCCACAATGTTTGTCAAGTCACAACATATTTAAAACATGTCTGATATTAAAGGTCTGTTTATCTTTATTACTAAAGGTCAATGATTTAAAGACCTATTGTGAAGTTACCTCAAACTGGGTGGAATATGATTTGCTATTATATTTTCCTTAAATATGTCACTATTCACACAGTCACAAGCTAAAAACATGTAACTATGTGTGTAATTATCTTTTTCAACAATTTTGAGACCAAATTTGGACTGAATAACAGGAACAACCCAATTATCTTGAAAACAAATGACAGAATGAGAGTGAAAAGAACAAGCTATCTTTATCAGATCAAACCAAAAAAAAAGAGAGGGGTTGCTGGCTCACCTTCACATCAATGAATGAATGTTAATGCTGCTCTGTTGTTCTGTCTATGATGTCCAAGTAACTGGCATATTCATAATGGACCATAATGGGCCTTGTTAACAATAAAATCCTCCCATTGGTTTATGGACCTGAAAACCACAGTTATGTTGAAACACAAAATTTTAAAATATGACATTTTACAGAACAAAACAGCTCTTCCAAATACAGTCCATTAAAAAATACAGAACATTTCACAAAACACAATGACATTTGACAAAACACTATTATATTTGAGATAAAAGGAAATGCGGCACACTGTTTTTAACTGAACAAAACCTAATTCTTAAAGCCATTAGTGCATTTAGTTTTATCTTGACCCTCCAATGATTGTTCTGGTAGTTTACCTTATATCATGTAGGACCTTAAACAAGTGTGATTGACAGCTCAATCTCGAGCCTCTGTTTATTTAAGAAAACACATTTCTTTCTTTGTAGACAAGTCCACTGTGATTGGGGTTAATAACTTACAGTAGCAAGACCACCAAATGAGTTTACTATGCAAATCTTGATGACGGTTGGTATTTAATCAAACGATTACGCTAACATTTAACACTAGGTCAACCATGAGCCCTCAAAGATGGCTTAACCCTTTGCGCTCCAGCAGCTCTGCCCCTTTTGTCCAGATATACTCACTTTGGAGCAGGGGTCTCAAACATGCGGCCCGACAAAGGTTCCGATCCGGCCCGTAGGATGAATTTGCAAAGTGCAAAAATTCCACAGTTGAGGCTGCAGAACTCATTTTAGTTCAGGTTCCACATACAGACCGATACGATCTACAGTCAAATAACAGCAGAATAACCTACAAAAAATAATGACTCCATATTTTCTTCTCAGTTTGATGTGAAAAATATGTTACATTATGCCTATAAATAATGACAACTTCGAATTTTTGTCTATTTCAGTGCAAAAAATAACATTAAATTATGAAAATATTTACATTTACAAAGTATCCTGTAACAATAAAATGTGTATAACCATTCATGAACAAATATGAACAACCAAAGAAAATTAAGCACAATTTGAACCATTTTCGACTTCCGCTACTAAGTGTTTAGTGTCTTTGCAGATCCGACCCATAATGCACATGGAGAAGTGATAAGTTGAGGCAGAATATTGTTAAAATTGCATTTATTTTTCAAAAGAAATTCCATTTTTTTCAGGTTATTCACATCTGTTTTGTTTGGATACTTTCTAAAAGTAAGTATTTTCATCATTTAATGGGGTTTTTTTGCACGAAAACAAAGACAAAAATTTGGAGTTGTCATTATTTAAAGGTTATTATGCAATTATTTAACTGGTCCGGCCCACTGGAGATGAAATTCGGCTGAATGTGGCCCCTGAAAGAAGACGAGTTTGAGAGCCCTTCTTTAGAGAAAGGGGCAATACAACCATACCTAAATTACAAATTGCTTCAAAACAGCAGTTCAGAAATTAATGGGTGACATCACAGCTTCTCTGTTCATTAAACTGTAAACAGCTTATGCTCTGTCCAAGCACAAATAAACTTTTATCCCACCCTTTCAGTCCTCTACAATGTTACGTTTTGTCCCTCGGGGCCACCGTAGTAAACTCTACTAAAGTATTTTTACTGCTACCTCCACACATAATAATACAGTAGATTTAAGAATGGAAATTGTTGTTAGAATTTCTGCTGATGTTCTGTGTCTTAGCTTTTATAACCCACTTTATGGGTTTGCAGAGAAATATGAGATCTTTTTCTTCAACAAGACTGTTTGGTGAGATAAAGGATTCTCAAACACCCTTACATTTACAATGACAGACAAAAAGCAAACCAGACACAGCATGTCTTGTTCATTTCCCCCAGAGCTTTCTTTTCACATAATCAAAGTGGATTTTGCATGATTATATTCTGTCTTTCGGCATTATGGTTCGCAATATACAGAATGTGGGCAATTGCTGTATCTAATGAATGTATCTATTCAGCCATGGAGACACGAGTCGGACAAAAGGAAACCTGCAGAGGTGTTTTGCCTCTCGACATGAATCAAGAATCATGAGCAAGGGGTGTAATTTGGTCAGACCATGACATTTCCCAAAAATAGAAACCAAGTGGTGACAAAATATTCGTTCGACCCCAAAATGATCCAGTAAGAACAGATTTTTAAATATCACTTCAAGGCAGGAGTGTGTGATTCAGAGGGGAGAGGAGGAGGTGAGGAACTTAAAAAAAGACTGGGTTGGTCTGAGTCTCTCACACATCTAGAGACAGAGTCATTCATGCGTTTCACTGTGAATAGTTGTGGGAGACTTATGATATGCTAGCTTTAAGCTGGGCTCAGACTACAGGGGTTTTAAAGTCCTAACCCATTTTGAAAACAGGTTTCATCACACACGTGAGGAGAATCTTAATAGATATTCCTCTCCCTAATCTCAAACATGCACATACTAGAAGATTTGAAAATAACACGGTAAACTGGAGTCACCATGCATCCATGGTCAAATCTACAAAACTGCAGTTAGTTAATCCATAAACACCTAAACATCTACTGGCAACTAAAACCATCTACTGATGTAAAATGTTTCACACTTATTGATCCACTGGTCCTATCAATACATGTAAATAATTGGTGTAAAATGAAGTTTATCGTCTTTTCATGGTCATCAGATATGATCATTTGGACGTTCGGAGGCTCCATATTAAACATGGAAACGCCGTCATCTTCTACATCATTAATTCACCAGTAAAAGTCATGGAGTTTGATGGATGGAGACACTTGGTTTATGTTCAGTTAATGATATATTTTACAGAAAAAGTCACTTGTTCTTCAGTTTTGTCTGTTTCTGATATAATAACCCTCTATTTTAATTTGATCTTTAATGAACATTTACATGATCAGTGAATTAAATATAGGAAAAAACTTGATTTTCACTGGAAAAAAAATGCAGAGGATAATATTACAATTAATGGTAGTAAGAAAGGTTCGATATAAAGAAAAATCCATTTGGGAACTGCCACAAAAGCAACACTGGGCCTTTATGGGTTAAGTGAACTACAGCTTCCAAATGATATCTACTAAAGAAGGGCTATAAAAATGAATAGGAGACCTGGACCAAGTAAGAAATGGGAAATGTACCACTTCTATGTGCAATGAGTGGAGGACTTTTTTCACCATGTCATATTCAAATAGTTTTGTCTGATTTGTCAATTTCTCATTGCTTTTCCAAAGAAGTGAAATGTGAAAAGGCACTTTGCATTTGGTCTCAAAAACTACAACACTGATGTCCCTCAAAAAATGAGTCATAAGTGTCGAGACTGAAATTGGACAGTAACACTTCAGAAGATGATCTACAACACAGTGTTGAAAACAGCGTCATCATATTGTGAAATATATTAAATAAAACCCCTAGAAGTGAAAATTGACCTGGACCTTTTTTTGCACAGGATCTAGTGACCATCAGTGGTTACACATTACACTGCTCCATGGGTGCAATATATTACACACTGAGCCTTTAAATGAGTGAGGACCAGTCAAAATCTTGAATTGCATCTAAAGATGGCTGTTACAACACTGTCTCCTCCCACTACATATGAAGCCTGAAGTCCATTTTTTACAGATTGGTCATTGCAGCTGTCAATCACCTATTTTATAGTATCAAATAACTTATTGAAACTAAACTGATTAGAAAGATAACAATGTAATTAATATGTGTGAAATTACTTCGACAAGAAATGTATCAAACGTGTATTTGAGTTTTTAGCTTGTCGTTGAATTCAGGGAAAATTTAATGTGATTTAACTGCAACAAGTTATTTAACCCTAACTGATGAAGTTAGCAGCTTCTCATTTCTTAAACTACCATCAGTTTGATAAACAGCATAAAGATTCAGACTGTATTTTAATGGAAAATGACCATGTAATCTGATGAATCCAGACTAATCCTGTTCCAGAGGGACGGGCACTTCAGGGTGCAAAGAGAGGAGAATGAAGTTATTACCCATCATGCCTAATGCCTACAGTACAAGCCTGTCGGGGGCAGTGTTAGGATCTTGAGTTGCTTCTGCTGCTCAGGTCTACGTTCAGCAACATTATGTGTCTATAAAATGATGAACACTTACACTTATTGGAAAAAATGCCACAGCAAACATATGTTGTAATCAAAGTTAAAATGAATTAATAAAAATATTCTAGTCTGGGATTTTTTTTTTTTCATTTCAACTAACATTCAACTAACACACAAACACCAAACAATGAATAATTCTATCCGTGATGAAGAATTTGCGAACAAGGTACTGGGTGTTCATGAAACCCTTGACATGTGGATGGAGAGCACTGTGTGTGCATCTGAGTAGAAACAGTGAGAGAGAAAGATGGCATTTGGTTTACCAGCAGATAAGGTCAACTGGACAAGCTGGCAGAGACAGAGGAGAGATAGTTGGAGTGTGTGTGCGTGTGTGTGTGTGTGTGCGTATGTGTGTGTGTGTGTGTGTGTGTGTGTGTGTGTGTGTGTGTGTGTGTGTGCATCACAGAGGGAGCTTGTCATGCCCAGTTGTCTATGTCCAGCAGATTTCTACTCCCCATGGGACACACACTCACAATCAAGTTCTTCAACCACACACACACACACACACACACACACACACACACACACACACACACATGCAGTGCCCTTCTTGCTGACACTGCTTTTTAATATTTCACTACATGCAGGGCTAGCCATATGCTGCCCTGTCATACACTTACACACACACACACACACAGCAATATGAACACTTGCACGTACAAATGCAGCACAGTCTTGTATTAAAACTTCGCCCAAAAATCAGTCATTAAACCAAAACCCTTTACCATTATCCTCAACTCTAAACTGCAGTCATAAAACACCCTTCTGTAAACAGACACCTGCAGTTTACCATCCCTGTGAGGACACTTGGCAGAGACAGAAAACCATGTTCTGTACTCACACAAACACAAACACAACCCTCCAAATACGTACAGTTTGTTTTCTTTGGCTCCAAACACTCACTGCAGCAATGCACTTTTGTGGCATTTTTGACTTTGGTTCATTTCCGTTCACCCTGAAACTAGAGTTTGTAAACAGCAGCAAAAAAAAAAAAAGGTGGCTCACAAACAGCTCATGTCCTGGGAAAAAAAAATCTGGTAACCTGTCAAGATAGGAGGGGAGAAAAGTTGTCTACACTTCTCTCCATAATTTGCTGCTGAAGAAAGAGCTGAATAAGAGTATGAGGGCCATACTGCAGCTAATACTTTGGATAAACTAGGTCGAATGAAGAAACAGTATCAAGAAACATAACATGCAGCTACATTCAGGAGATGAATAAGGGAGAAATCAAAGAAACTGGGCAGAAGTGGTGCACGCGATGGCAAGAAAGGGAGGCAGGAGGAAACACAAGAAATAACCTGAAATCATGCATGTGTCGTCTAGAGGAAATACTTTATCAAAGCTTGACCTCGCCAGAAGTGCTAACCCTGACAAGTAATAGTTTTAAACTTATAAGTAAGACTTTTTTCTCTCTGGGCTTAATAAATTATCGATAAGAGGTCAATGCAGTCAGAGATTAGACTGAGAGATGGTGGGAATCTGAGGGCTTAAAACAGAATACCCAAACTGTGCGGTGGGAGTTGAACCCTTCTCTAGAACACATCAATCAGTACGAACACTGAGCATTTTCCTACACGGTTTTATTAAATGCAGATAGGATTCGTGTCAGAGTGTGACTATCGCATCCAATTTGGGGGGGGGGGGATACCTGGAGGCAGCTGAGCAGAAAATGAACCAATGCACTGCTGTAAAAGAGATATCTTTGACACTTAAAGGGTACCTGTTGTGAATTTTCATCATTATGTATTTCAAAAGATCACATATAATAATAGCAGTTCCATCAGATAACTTTCATTGTAGTCCGTTGTTAGGTGTGTACGAGTAGTAAGTCACTGCTCTGTCAGTCAGGCATGGCCAGTAACATGTTGCCTCCTTCATGGGCTGTTTAGCACCAGTGTTGATGCAGAGACGTCGGTTTGTTCGATGAGCTGGGCTGCATTGGATTGATCACTGACCCCCTGCAGCAGACACCTGTCTAAGAGGCCACGTTCTCGGCCAGTGCTGCGTTGTGTCCCTAGAACAATGGCAGAGTGCCAACCTATACAAACAACAAGTGCTTCCACTCAATCTCACTCACTGACTGCTGCTTGTTTACTAGCACTCAATGCAGGTATATGACTTCTGGCGGGAAATGGCTGCTCCCCATAGGTTCTGTTCACATAAAAAAAGGTCCAGTGCGGTGCATTTATGGCCATTTTTTTAACTGAATTTGCAGCTCTCTTGTTTACAAGTAATACATGAAGCACATTTAATGCCATTAGCATGAACAGTACAAATACATTTCAAAGAGGATCAACCAAAAACAGTTTAATCAGTTTAATTGTATGCCATATTCTGAATGTTTTTTTTTTAAATTAATTAATTTATTTATTTTTTTATCATTTTATCAAGTAGCGATTCTGTTGTGTCCATCTCCTAAATGTGTCTCAGCAGACCACAGTCTGCTGCTAGTAAAACACTGACCTTGGAAAATTAAATATGGATGGATGGATGGATGGATGGATGGATGGATGGATGGATGGATGGATGGAATAAGTCAGCAAAGATGTCAGACTAACAAACTGGACATAAATACAACTGAAATTCAGACGCTGATGTTTTTTTAAATTAATTTGTTTTCTTTCTTTCTTTTTTTTCAGGACCTTAGCTAACTCTATGTCCAAACTAAGGACTGTCTCCATTACCTACTTCCATCTGCATCCCCTCATGATAATAAGAAGTACAATACAGTATCTATGAAATTATTTTTCTGCAAAAACATTCCGATGCGTGCTCCTGAGATCAGCCCAAACAGCATGTAAACTAAGATACCACTTTACAGTTCAGAACTGAATTTATTATGTGGAGTCAAGTTGTTTCTTTTGGATCATAGTCCAGTCCTGGTTGGGTTTTTTTCTTCTTGTAACTTGGAAACATTGGTTCAGATCAGTTTTTTCAGCCAACTATTCAGTGTCAGCCTGCTCTGTTCCATGTTGTGCGTCATGTGATCATACAATGCCTAAGAGTTGACACTTTTTTACTACTCTGTAATGAACAGAAAGTACACAAATTCTAGATAGGTTGTCACATTCACACGCACATGATTTTGAATTAAACAGCTTCCTTTGGTGTTTTTATAAACATGGAGACTGACATCAGTGTTGGTAATGCTCCAAATCTGAATCAGATTTGACAGGTTACAGGCACATCAGTGACCTGCTGCATGATCTGTACATGAATCTGCTATTTTTTGATTGTCGTATTTAGTTTGTGATCTTGTAATAAATCATGTCTTCCTGATTGTTTGTTTGCTATATATTAAAATTCAATCAGTCACTGTATTTACAAGATTCTATCTGCAGAGTTCGATAGTTATTTAAGACTTTATTTGATGTTTGTTGTTGTTGTTTTGGGGGAGAGTTTTTTTTTTTCATTCTATCTACAAGTCATTAAATTACTTTTTAACTTGATAATTTAAAAGGTGTTTCTCATTAGCTTCTTGTTAAATAAAGACAGTCTGAATCTTGCAGCTTACTGAAGGTTAACTATCTGAAAATGAATTTAACATACATGCACATCGGTACAGTATGTTTTAAACAAACTTGAACCTTGGTTGTTGCAGAATGAATTGATTCAAGCTTTTCTTTAATATTGAATTGATAGTTATATAAGATATAAAAGACAACCTTAAGATTTAATCTGGTGTCAGCAAGGAAAAAAGAATTTCAAGGTCTTTATTGAAAAAATTACAATATTTAACTATTGATGAGATATTTCTTCAATGAAATACTGAAATATTTAAATGTGTTGTCGATTGAATTTTACTCACAGAAGCAGACATTTTAATCTTTATACTGATGGATAAAGTGATTTGCTGCCGTCTACCTTTGTGTCAGTTTTAAATCCTGCACCTGATTTCTTGTTCTGCAAATAAAACATAAGCGGAAGACCTGAATTACCAATATCCTCTTTGTAGGCTCATAAAAGCTCATATGACACCATAAAATATCTTCATGTTTTTTCATCCTGTAACTCACAGAAATGCAAGTGTCACTGGGAGTTAAGTGTTCAGTCAAACCCACAGAGTGTATATGAGCAGGAGGTAATGCCTCTGTGACATAACCAGTTGTCTTTGCCATCTTGTTTTTTGGAAACGTCAATACGTATATTTGGACAAGAGGTCGCATAGAAAGTGTCGTAAAAGATAAATGCTACCCAGCAATTTTAGAAAATCATAATTGTGAAGGCACACATTTACATACTGTTTTTTCAGTTGTTCAATAAGAATTTTGATTTACTGCAATATTTAACACATTAATAAATGCAGTGGTCCAAACCTACCTATTAGACCATACTGAGATAATATTAGCTAAATAAGGTTAACACATCAGATTTTAAAATTCAGCACTGATAAACTTAAAAACAGAATTCTCAGACGTCAAATAAACAAATGTCCTCTGACAGTGGACTGCTACCAGAACTCAGAAACATAATTCCAGTTTATAAAGTGAATCTAACAAAACCTATGAGCAATAAATGTATAAGAAACTGTAATTTAATGGAAGACACTGTCTTTATTTCTAAATATATTTACACATCTAGGTACATAATCAAACGTAGGCTGTTACCACTGTTAACCTAAGTTAATATTTAATATAAAATTTTTACCAGATAAATAATAGTAAGTAGAGCGTGTATGGTCATTTTAATAGGCTAAAGAGCATCCCCACGTGCAAGAAAAACATTCATCTAAAATTTGTGAAGGGCATTTTTCTGTTCTGAATAATGCGACTGGAACGAACTGCGAGAATTTCTTACATTTGTGTCATAAAAACACAAGTACTTCATTTGAATCTTACGAAGAATTCTTTGATTATATTACTCTCCCATTACACTTTTACCTCTGGCACAAGCCAGCGTGTGTTTCTACAAAGTGGCCAAAACTAAATTTCACAGCTTGAAAATGTACATTTCCTACCTGACTTAAAATAAGAAAGAGCGCAAATGTGTCTTGGCTGCATTTACAGGCTATTTATCGAGCCTCCTTATTTAGCCCCGGCTTTCTGCGGCTTTGACTGATGGCTGTAGAAATGATGGAGAAAGGAATTAGACAACTCCCAGCTTGCCTTCTCCACTCACAGCCAGGCCAAATAAATCATGCAGTCACAGTAAATGACACAAGCTTGTCATAAACTTGACTCCAGTTGGAGACTTTGCCTCCTGTCATGTACATTTAATCTGATTTTATTTTTATGTTGCTCTCTAACAGCAATGCAACTCCGCAAGCGAGTTACCACCAAGGGAGACAATAACAATAATGCCTCCCTCTGGCTCTTGCTGTCACAGAATTGCCTCCTGTCGGGTTGTGCTGTTTTCTCTCCACTTAAAATTCAAACATTCTGTCTTGACATACCAGACTCTTTTATTGAAGTGTTAATAAAATTCTAATCAATTTCTTTTTGCCTTGTTTTGTTTTTTTATGGGAGTTTCAGTCCCGATCTGATAGAAAAACAGACAAAAGTGTAGCCATTTTGAAAGGTCAGATAAAATATCTATAATAGTTATTATACATGTTTGTGAATTAAAATCGGGGTGTGCTGGTCTGATGACTGTAAACAGAAAATGAGGAATCATTCTAACTGGTTGACTTTTATGACACCTATTGGATCATTTTGTCTGAAAAACAGTTTAGTAACTTGCTGAAATAGTAGAAAAAATTACATGAGTATTTATCTTGGACCACTGATGTCCAATGTTGCCAAAAAAATTAAAGAAAACAAATTAATAGACATACAAAAGCCTTGCAGTGGTCTTGCAGATATTCCTTCGGTGGAATGTGGTTTGCTTTTCTCAGCTTGTCACGTCTCATTAATGTTCAAGCTTCAAGCTACTATTAAAATGTGTTTTAGAATAAACTACACTGGTCATGTCCGTTGCACTTAAAGGAAACATGATGTTCTCATGCAGATTGTAAAACAGAAAAGAGGTTGTCAGTGCTTTTCAGAACAAGCCATGTGGGAATTTAACACTTCACACTGTAAACCATGGACTCCAGATTTAAGAGCACTGGAGTTGGATCTGAACCAGGCCTTTCTTGTTAAAGTAGGACTGATTCTGGAAACCTGGGTGCTGTTTAGTAGACCAGCCCACGTTTCCACCAGTTTAGAGTCACATCATTGTATTCAAGGACATATTTTGTCGCTTTGTTTATTTATGGATGTGTTTGCTATGAAGTGGTGTGCCATACAGCTGGCTCTTTCCTGTTGTATTGTCTATATTTTTCATCACTTTGTAACCAGACATTGCTGTTTCCTTCTCCATCCTACCTTTTTAACTTGTCCAAATCCACAACACTTCATACTTCTGGTTTTGGTTACAGCAAAGATCTGTTTTCTAATATTCAAACTAATTTACTTTTGGTCATAGTGCTCAGAAAGATTCAAAACTAGATGTGAGACTCAGTTGAGAACAAACACACTACTGCTTACATGGTACCATAGGTGTAGACACATGCCCCCAAAACCCCCCTTAATATTTAGACCAACTTCATTTATCCACCCAATATAATCATAAAAGAGGCCAAATTATTCAAATTTTACATGTATTTCCTCAAATATTGGTTCTGTTACAGAAGGCGAAAGACCTTTATTTGAAGCCGATTTGTATTAGAGTCACACAATGATTTCTGATCTTTTTAGTATAAAATTTGTAGAATTGGTCATATTTCCTATAGAACCTCATTTTGATCTACAGAATTGAGATTACTGCAAGGAAGTTTTCTACAAACATAATACTTTCTTTAGTTTTACACAAAAAAGCCCTTAAGTGTTTCAGAGTGTAGAACCTATTCATTGGGGCTCAGGCTTTTATTTTGTAAACAGTGAGTGCAAATGAGTTTCACTGAAAACATGAGTTTAATGCCTGCACTGAAATTGGACAAAATCATTTGAAATAATTTCAAAATGCAAGTCCAAAAAAGGTGTGATTATATTGCTGAGTTTATTAAATCAAACTTGTAAAACTTAACACTGTGCTAAATTGCCAATTTACTTCATGACACCTGAAGTTTATCCATTTTTTATTTTACTCTAGCTACCATTGAGCCAAAAGAAGAGAGGACATAAACATCAGTGTTTCTCTGTCACGGTTATGTATTGTTTGCTTGCTTCCTTCTAATCTTAGGTAGTTATTAGCACAAACTGCAATTAACTGATCTGTTGGAATTTATTCAGACCACATATAGAAAGTCATATAAATAACAAATATGTTATCCATGCGTTGTACACACCACGGGCCTCATGCATTCCATACTAAAACCTGGCGTACATTTATATCCGGAAAAGTCTATATGCACAAAAAAACCAGATGAACAAAACTGTGGACACACCCAAATCCAAGCATATTTCTTTTGTTTATCCCAATCAGCGTGGAATTGACCACATTTGTTGGAGTACCAGACTCCTCCCTCTCCACGCCCACATTTACATATACAAATTAGTATTGGGCAAATTAGGGTGTAGGATGGTGTGTCAGTGTGTTAAGTCTTCGTCTGTGTATCTCTGATGTGCACATCACTCGAAAGAATGAACTTTTTCACATTATTAACAGTTTCCCAGTATCACCTCTAAGTGTTGCCAAAGGTTCCAAAGCACTAGAAACGTGCGTACGCCAGCTGTGGAGGAGCACACATTTGTACATCTGAACGTGAGCGTGGTAAAGGACATACGCCATGTTTTTGAGCGTACGCACCCTATATACACGAGGCCCCTGGTGAGCTACCAGGTCGCCCATGGAATGTAAAATCAACAGCTGTTGGAATGAACCGAGGGCAGATTAATTTCTACAGATAGACTTGATTCAGGGCCTTTTGTCTTTGCTTACTTTGTCACTACTTACCGAGACAATCAACCTCTAAACAGAATGGCTTTTGTGTGACTTGAATATCATTGTGTGTTTAGAGGCACTGAAAACTCCTCAAGTTTACTCAGCCATTGTATTGGAGCAGAGTAAAAAAAAAATCACTATTCTCAAATGAAGCCAGTGTTCAAGGATTTTAAAATGTAATACCAATAATGGCCAGTAGAAGCTGACTCCAATAGACTTATATTTTCCCTTTTTTTTTTTTTTAAATTCTGGTCTCATTCGCTTTATTTGCATCTACTAATGGAAATACTGATGGTTCTTTTGTAAATTACAATTCCATTAATAAGATTTTAGAGTGAACAGAAGACTTTGAAGTCTGCTGTATCTGGCTTTGACTGGCAGCTCACATACTTGCAAAACATGGACTTTTCCCCAGACATAGAGTATAGTATGGTTGTAATTGTACTAGTTGGTCCCAGCCTGTTCCAGTGTTTCCCTGTTTGACTGGGAACAGTGCTTTTGTGTGTGCAATCTTGTGAATGTGTCACATTGTGAAGTGCTTTGCCAACAAGGTATAAAAATAGAGCTATAGAAATTATGCAACTCCTTTTAGTTGAAGTTAATAAATTACACAAAGACCATCAAATATTTGATGTTAGGTAGAATTTAGCATTAGTTCACCCATTATCCATCAGTTTTATCTGTCCAGACCTGAGGCTTCCAAACAGTGGTCCACAAACTAATACATCAATAGTAGCTCTATCCACTTCTTTACATAGTCTGCAGTTCATTTGTACCAACCAGAATTTCAAATACCAGTGAAAAGGGCACAGTGACAATTTATCGGTCTGTATGTTTGTTAGTTTGTTTTTTTTTTTTTTCCTTAGGTGCACTTAAGTTTTCAGATTTCCAGACCAGATTCAGTATTCCGTCATTCATACATATTTACATCTATACCCACCACAGTTCAACAAAGATATGTGTTCCATCGTCTTGGGTTTGTGTGTGTCGACAGAGATCTTTTAGGTCCTGTCCTGCCTCCATAAGAGCTGAATTTATGGTCCATATTTTATCATATTTATCACACTCGTAACACGACTAACCTCGTCTGACTTTGATAACTCTGCATGGTACTCATGACTAGGTGTGTGTGTGTGTGTGTGTGTGTGTGTGTGTGTGTGTGTGTGTGTGTGTGTGTGTGTGTGTGTGTGTGTGT
>JAPTYQ010000008.1:1726413-1747239 GCA_029814465.1 Ostorhinchus cyanosoma
GCACACACTCATTCTTTTTCCGTTTTAGTTTGGAATTTTACTGAACATTATGAATACCAGAATTGTAGACGATAAACAGTAACCATGGTATCATTAGCTTAGCTTCGTTGTTTACAACTATAGCTACAGACGTAGGCAATATGTGCTGATGTCTTTTTGTTCTTTTTTCATTTAACTCAATAGCCTGAGATTCAGTTAAGAGTATCATCACACACTGTTTACTCCAACTACATCGCACAGTGCGGCTGCTGATAAAACAGTTTGTAAGAGCCTATAAACAAACAATCTAGGGCTGACATGGATGTTAGTCTCTCATATCTGTCATAGATCCTGAGAAAAATTTGTTGAGCTTCATCACAGGACACACAGGTTGTCTTTTTCATGCTTGTATTGCCATTGGGAAGACTTTTTATTCCAAGGGGAAATACAACAGAAATGGTGGTGGTCAAGGATTTTTTTTTTTTTGCCTAAAACTTATCATTTTATTTTATTTTATTTTATTTTATTTTATTTTATTTTATTTTATTTTATTTTATTTTATTTTATTTTACCAAACCTTATTCTTACCCAGAACAAGTTTCTATTGTACCTAAAACTACTAGGGATGTAAACCATTATTGCAATAATTAAATTATCAATTGTTGGTTAATTGCCCTATTCCATGGTGGGATATGTGGTGTCAACAGTACGGGGCACCACTGCCTAATAGGCTTCATCACTGAAGTGTAATAACAGGGGAGTCACCCTGTCCACCTGTCCGAAGGCCTCTGTTTTGTGGGCACCGGTCATCGAACCGGATCATGGCGTTGATGAGTTAGAATTGCTTTAGGGACATGATGGAGTGAAACACAGACCGGCCTGTCTGTTTGTCAGAGCGGTGCACCCCCACCTAAATACACACACGTCGGTATTGGATCCGGTCCCAGACATAGTGTTTTCCCTGGAGGTTGGTCTGGTCCAGAGGTGTCCAGATCCGGTCCTCGAGGGCCTCTATCCTGCATGTTTAAGATGTATCCCTTTTCTAATACACCTGATTCAAATGATCAGCTTATCACCAAACTCTGCAGAAGCCTGATAATGACCTTCAGGTGCGCTGGAAGAGGGAAACATCTAAAACATGTAAGATAGCGGCCCTCGAGGACCAGGATTGGACACCCCTGGACTCATGTGGACTCTCTGGTCAGTGAGACAGAAGTTAAAACCTCCTCCAGGCGCCTGATCCAGGCCACAGTATATCAGGTATATCGGTCACCCCGGCGGTTCAGGAAAATACCGGGGGGGGGGGGGTTGAAATCTCATTCCATCATGTCAGATAATGATGCAAAGTCAGAAAAGCCCATTTCTTCTAAACTGCCCCTCTTCAGAACCTTTTAGTTGATTTAATTTCTCTGCAGAATTTATTTAGTTCTACTCCCTAAATGTCATTGCTTGAACTGTATCCAATGGTTCAATAAATCAAACATTAAGGAATATGACATGCTTTTTAATGAAGTTAACAAACAATATTTAGCTTTTATTATTATAGACCCTCTTGCCACTTATCAATTAATCGTTAATCAATTGATAAGGTCAACCAACTAATGATTAATGGTTAATTGATAACTCGCATCACTAAAACCTACCAATCCTCAGTATCATAATTGTATTGTTATTAATAGTATTCTGTGCAAATTCAGTGAAAATACTAAATATCATTATGGAAGTAAGTGGGAATTGACCAACGCTGCCGTTCAGGCGTGAGGACATAAGGAATAATCAGTTTCTGTTGAGCTGCTCTAGGGACAAACAGGGAGCTTACATTTATTTTAAAAACATAGAAAAATGTCCACAACTACTATATACAAGTGCAGTAAAAACCCATGTAATATTATTTTTCTCCGTGCCCAGGGTCAGACTTTTCAAGAGTAATGTTCCCTTGTCTGCCCATATCGATATTGAGAGCTACAGAAAAACAGCCATTGCACACCAACCTTGGGCATGGAGGGAAAAAAACATCCACAACAGGGTGAAACAGATAGAAATTGATTTTATGTGCTATTATGATTGTTTGCCCCCTCGCTGTGAAACTCTTGCTGCTGTCACAAACTCAGCTGGTGATTGTAGATGGGTACAAGGCCGACAAACCACAACACAAAAGTTAATGGACAATTAGTTAAGTGCAAAGAGTGTAGCTCTCAGGCAAGTTCAACTTAACCTCTGCATGACATATCAAGCAAGTCAGTCACGCAATTAATTATGATCATCAAATATGACAGACATAAATAATTTTGTTTCCTCTGGTTACACTCATAAGATGAATAAATTAAAGGTTGAGTGTGTAAGATTTAGGCGGATTTGGGAGGTTATATAATATTCATAATGGTGTAGACTTTAGTATGTAATCACATAATACTACATGTGTTTTTGTTACTTTAGAATGGGATTTTTATATCTAAAGAGGGAGCATCTCCTCTTGGTTATCTTTTCCTTTGTTCCCATTTTTATAGCAAGTTTAGATCCATTGTTGTCAACAACTCGCCTGAGTGGGGAACAGAGTTAATATCATTTATTTAAAAAGTCTAGAATAGATAAAACAAATGCTGACTATAATGAACACTGTGTTTGTGACCAACATAGTAGAGCATGCCTGGGTGTTTGTTTAGTTGGACTCAACAATTTCACCACAAGAAGCTGCGAAGGACATATACATACAGAACATTTAAGTCCATAGAACCTTTTATGCTGTCGTAACCACTCCCAATTACCCCTTAATAAGAACTGTCCCTTTTGAACATCAGCTGTACTTCATCATTTTTTTTTTTCGTCCTGCATGATTTAATTACTTGAAACAGTTGCCAAATGACAGTACATAACACGGGTGACTATAAGTCTTTTCATATACTCATATTGATTTTTTTGTAGTAAAGTCAGACTCCCTAAATTTCAAATGTTTTGCTAATGATAAACAGATCATTAAGTCAATTTCCTTGCTTTGTTCATCTGTATTGTGGCATCTATCACCAGATGCCACTAAATATCACACACTGAACCGTTAAAAGTGTCTATTGGCTTTATTTGTTTAAAACCCACTCGCATGCTCATAAAAAGGCAGAATCCCAATTCAACCCTTGCCCCCCCCCTCCTTACCCCTACCCTCCATTTCGTGCCTGCATGTGAAGGGGTAGTGTTGTCCCGATTCTCGATTATTTGGAGGGGAAGGGCTAAGGTGGAGGGCCGTAAAGCCCTAGAAACAGAGATTTTTCAGAATCACACTACAAACGAAGGGATAGGAGAAATTTCCCATAATTCTGTTCAAATCATTGGCAAGATGAAGATAAACACAGCAAAAAAGTTTAGCAGTGTGATGAAAGAAACACAAATGTATGCATTTTCTTCGTAAACAACTTCATGTTTTGATCGACCATTTAATGCTGCTTCAGTGTGTTGCATTTCTACAGTTTGCAGTTGAAAGCCGCAAAAAGCCGCCTAAAGCCCATGGAACAGAGATGGTTGACAGCATGGTGAACACTTTCAGAAACAAAGTTTTCACATCTGTTAAAGGTGGCACCGATGACTGCTGATGACGTAACGGCTCTCGAAGGAAAATGTTTCAACCCCTACCCCTCACAGTTCCATTTCAAGGGGTAGTGTCAAGTGCCTGGGCCAAGGGCTGGGGGTAAGGGGAGAGGGTTAAGGGATGAATTGGGATTGAGTCAAAAGCATAAAATAGTACCACACACTTCCTGGCAAAATGAAACGTCAGATACTTAATATTCTGTTGGACAGATACGTTCACAGTATCATTGTTTATATCATACAATGCTAATGCAATATCACAGTAAATGTTGTGACGTTCATTTGTGTCTTGAGGAGATGCCACAAGTTTCCAAGATCCTATTTTGAAGATAACAGATTTGAATCACTGCATGTATTTTCCAGCACATCATAAACATTTTCCACAGGGTGAAGGTCTGGGCTACTCGCTATGAGTTGAACAGTAGCCTGATATCGTGATTGCTAAGCACTGACTTTTGTATCCTGCTGTAGTTGTAAATTATAGCTTAGACTAATGCGTTATGAATTGTAGTGTGGATCCAAAGAGATGTGTGATGGATGTGGGTTATTTTATAGTCCAGTAATGCAGATTATTGACAGCCAGGGCACACAGGGGCCTACACCTTACTGTGTGTGTGTTTGAAAGTGCGATACTGTGACAGGAAGAGGGAAGGAGAATGAGGAAGATGGACTAGTAATCACAGTCTAGGCCATAGACTGTGTACCATAAAAATGGACACAGTGACAGCTCCCCTAAAGTGAAACTAACACATCTTTGTCTGGTAGCTGGCTGTAGGATACATCATAAATCTCCACCATGTTAGTCAGTGGAATTGAGGCCAAAGTAAAAACTTAATGTATACTTCCAGTAAATTTTTCCTAAAGGTGATTTTGGACTTTTTGGGTAACTTTCATGGGACTATTTTGGGTTCCACTCATCATGTCTCTTCTTGGTTTGTCTTAATTGTTGGAAGATGATTTTATTATATAAAATGACTGATGAGTGGCACGGTGATGCAGTGGATAGCACTCGTGCCTCACAGCAAGAAGGTCCTGGGTTTGATTCCAACACCAGTTGATGGTGGGACCTTTGTGGGGTTTGCGTGTTCTCCTTGTGTCTGCGTGGGTTCTCTCCAGGTACTCCGGCTTCCTCCCACCATTCAAAGACATGCACTGACAGACTAATAGGATCTAAATTGTCCATGGGTGTGAATGTGAGAGTGATTGTTTGTCTCTATATGTCAGCCCTGCGATGAACTGGTGACATGTCCCCGCCTTCTCCCATACGTAGCTGGAATAGGCTCCAGTGACCCTGAGGATAAATCGGGTTCAGAAAATGACTGATTTGCAGCTGGATTGATGAACTTCTGTCAGGAATTTGTCTAATATGCTATGTACTGTTTGTACTAAGATGGGTAAAATGCAGAGACTGAATTTCCCTTCAGAGAGTTAACTTTTCACCTTAATCCCCATTTTGCTGTTGTTACTTGTGTGTCCACAGTAGTATTACTTTAGTGGGAAGAGGGATTCATCCATATTTATATACACTTTTTTGCTAGAAAGAAAAAAATCTGTCTGCCGCTACAAAACATACCTACATCACAGAACCACGAACTGAAACAAAAGGATCAACACTACTAAATTCTGTTCTCCTTAGAGACTTTTTTAGACTATTTGTTTATACCAAGATCAAGTGAATACCCTCTAATCCTCCCGTGAAAACAAACCGTCAGTGCTAAGGTCAGTGTTTGGTTTGTCTGCCCAGTGCATTTTTCATTGATTGTTTGTTAAAAGTGGAGGAGTACTTTTCCATTCTTCTTTTGAGCAATGCAAAGTCACGTATTTAACCCAAGTTGCCTGTCTGAAAACACCTATGAGCAGTCAAGACCGTTCATAGGGTAGATTTTCTCCAGTCTGTAAACAGAGTCCAGAGTAGTCCAGAGAAGTAGATAGTACAGTATTCATGCCGTAGATGGCTTAAAGAAGAAAAGTCCATTGTGGAGCTAATGTGGAAACATGGCTGAATCCATGAAGGGCAATGTGCTCTCTCTGTAGAAATAGCTCAGTCTAAGGTAACAAAAATTCCTGTTTCTGCAATTAGATCCTCCCAAATCTCCTTAAATCTTGCACACTGGAGAATGAGACTACTTACTGTTGGCTACTTTAGTGCTTTATGTTTGGATCAAAATATACGAACCCTTGCTCCTTCAACAACACACTTATACCTTATTACTATTAACTGGACAGTGTGCAACTAAACTGGTGCAGTTGGCCCACAACACACCCCAACTTAAGCAGCTTCATTTTTTTGCCTTCAAACTCAGTACAAAAAAAACCTTTTTGCATCTTTTCACAAGCAGTTTAAGTGCTGTACTCAAGCAAACTGCTAGAATTCATCTCTTGTTTCAATGGCTCACATGAAGGTGTGCATTTAAAAACAGCTCCTGTAGCGAAATACTTGACAAAGAAACTATCACAAGATGTCAAGTGTGTCAAGAATGTAGGGTGGAAAATAATACTCTTGTGTTTTGTCCTTGTAGATTTTAACTGAAGAAAAGAATTTTCAACAACTTCAGGTATCAAAACTTGACATTATTTTTCTTTACATCTCAGCTGTTATTACTTGTGACAAGCACAATTGGCAGACTGAAGAACTCACCTGCTGCGATCACTCAGCAGTCATTAACAGCTGTGGTTTATATTAGACACTTTTGGAGTGATTGCCTTAGTGTTTGTGGCAGTTCAATTAATAGAAATTTGCATTTTCACCTACACCCAAAACATAGATGAGACTGACGTGCATTTAAAATGTCCTTAGATGACGGTGTGTGCTGCCAAACTTAATAGGAGAATGATAGCTTTAGTTTTTTCAGTTAAAAAAAAGGTTTAGACATAAATTGTAAAAATAAAAAAAAACAAAGCAAAAAACATGACCTATACATTACACTACATTTTTATTTTCTCTGTACAGCGTAATAAACATCATGCTGAATTGTGAATGCATGTGTCAAATACATTGATTTCCACCTTTCTTTATACCTGGTTTCCATGGTTAAGGTGAGGGTTCAAGGACCAGATCATAAACAGTATATAAAGTGTAATAGAGCTACCAAGTAATTTTTAAACTATTAGTTTGAAGTCATAAATTTACATTAAGGACATAATTATCTTGACTTTCTGTATCCAACGGCAACTATATGTGGACAAAAGGGGAAGTGGTGATAGATGAGCTAATGCTTAACACTAGCTCACTAACATGATAAAATGATGTCTTCATCAAAGAGTTATGTCTGATGATCTTTGTTACTGAAAAGTTCACAGTTTGACTGAAAGAGCAGTGGCAGAGCAATACAACTTCAAATGCATTGATTTTAACTCTGCTGATTATTTACTGCATTGCAGGGAAGGTGATGGTCTCCCAAAGGACCAAACCATAAATGAAGAGTACTATGCCAACTTGCTGAGGCAGCTATGAAAGGCTATTAAGACCAGACTCCCAAGAAAACTGACAAAGGGGCTATTGTTTAATCGAGACAATGCCCCAGCACACTAGTCTTTGGTAGCAATAGCTGCTGCGTATGACTATAGTTTTGAACTGGTTGGTCACCGTAGTGTTCTCCTGATTTAACACCATCAGACTATCATGTGTTTCTCAACATAAAACAAACATGTGGCTGGGAGTCATGTCACACTGATGATCAGGTCATAGCTGCTGCTGGTGACCATCAGGATGAAAGCTTGTACACCTAGGGGGATCCAAGCACTGCAGCACAGTTGGAAGAGATGCCTGACCTGCAGGGAAAATAGACTTATATGTAGTTTCATTCCACAGAAGCATTATAGTCAGCCTATGAACTTTTAGGACCTTTAAAGGTATGTTTATATATTACATTCAATACACACTAGGTCAAAAAGTCTGAATTCAGTGGCGAGCAAGCTTTTAATCAAAATCAAATCCAAACAAGGGTTGTCAGGCACAACAAACCCCGCCCCTCATAAGTATTGTAGCTTTTTTTGGCATCGATCCAACTGATGTTCTCATGTCTACGTGTGTGCTGATGTCAGCATGTCAATTGCCTCTATATATGTGCCGGGTTTGAAGTAAATTGAAACAAAATTGATGTTTCTATAGATGTGAAATTTCATCCATTATAAGTAATAGAATCACATCTACTCTGGGTCAGTGGCAATCTATAAACCAAGTTTGGTATGAATTCAACCAATAGTTTTGCTGCTAGAGTGTTAACAAACAAAGAAACAAACAAACCAAACTAAAAATAATACCCCTCGCCTCCCCTTCAGGGTACGGGGTAATACATTTAAGGAGGCACAGGTATCTCAGTTTAACACTAGTATTGGTGGATATGATGACCCATGCTGGCGAAATAAGAGGATATTTCAATGATGGCAGTGGCTGATGCTCATTTATTGTGTATCTTAATATAATAATCATAATAATAATAATAATAATAATAGTATGATTAAGGGCTAAATGATTTTAAAACAGTTCAACAGTTAATTTACTTTAATATCAAGATTTATTTGTTGTCTTTGTACAAACAGAAAGTAACAGACAGCAACAGAAAGTCACAAATAAATCAAGTCAAATTTTATTTATGTAGCCTCAAATCATAACAAAAGTTTATTTCCAGGGGGTCTAGACTAGACTCTTACTCAGCCAATTCATAGACACGCAACTGAAACGTGGCGACAATGGCAAGGAAAAACGTCCTTTTGACAATAAGAAATGTCGAGCAGACCTCGGCTCTTGGAGGATGATCGTCTGCTTTGACCAGTTGAGGTTAAAGAGAGAGGGGTACAGGAAGAGAGAGAGTGAGAGAGGGGATAATTTACAGAAGAATCAACTGAATAGTTTTTAGATAGGTCCAAATAAAGCAAATGAGACCAGAGTGAATCTGGGAAACTTAGACTTTTTCTGGGAGAATTTCAATGAAGGTGTATAGGACTGTTGATGTTTTGTCAGTAAGGTGATAAGTTGTAATTGTATGATACGTTTCTCTCTATTTCAGTGTTACATTAAAAAAAAAAAAAAACATAATAATTTGATTCCTTTTGTTGTTGTAATCAGTCCTGGTGTTTCAACGAAGTTGTTCTTTTGTGATTTTGTATTTTGTTGGTTTTTTTAGTCATTTCATGTTGCATGAAAATGTAGATTTTTTTTATGCATTTGCTGGCATTATTTTTAATTTTAGGAGGTGAATTTTACATCTTTGCCAAACTGCTCAAGCTCTGGCTGCATTATTATTATTATTATTATTATTATTATTATTATTATTATTATTATTATTATTATTATTATTATTATTGGATTGAGGTCTGGGCTTTAACTCAGCCACTCCAATGCACTTTACCTGGTTGTCTTTAAACTATTTCTATGTAGCTTTTGCGATAAGCTTAATGTATTGTTTTATGTTCATGTTATGTTGTTTTATGACTCTATTGTTAAGCACTTTGGGTACCTTTTGGCTATTGTAAAGGGCTATATAAATAAAATTTGATTGATTGATTGATTGATAAGCTTGAAGTCACTGTCTTGTTGTAAAATAAAACTCCCAGGTCAAAGTTCTCTTGCAGACTGAATCAGATTGTCCTCCACAGCTTCCCTCTATTTTGCTGCATTCATTTTACCTTCTACTTTTACCAGTCTTCCAGGTCCTCCAGCTGAGAATCCCCTCAGCATGATGCTCCATCCTTCATAATGGGGATGCTGTGTTCATGGTGATGCACCATGTTTGGTGCCTGCTAAACACAGGTGTGACGGAATATATGCATACATTTGTTTGAGTTAAGGGACTTTTGGAAGTTGACGGTACAACTCCAAAACAGATCTGCAGGTGTGAACCCTCCCCCAAACCATGGTGCGGATCGAACAATTGACCTGTGGTTTGACCAGCAGAGGTGATCTTGGTCCTGGTCAGACAAGACCGTGGTTCACTTCATGTACAAAGTGCAAATATTTTTTGGATAGTTGGCACTTTCATTCAATTACAGTAAGTATTATCATCATCAATCAACTACAGAATAAGATGTAAAATTAAAAATAAGTTTCAGTGATAGAGCAGAGGACAGGGATAGGGTTCAACACAGAAATCAAAAGCTGACTGGAAACATCCCATAAATCTCTCAGTAATGCCTTAAGTACAGGGGGATGCAGCACATGGAAGTTTGTCCTGCAAAGTTGTTTTATCTGCAAACAAAATTATAGTATAAAAGCAAAACACAGCACAAAAATGTGAACAATAAAAAGAAAACATGAATCTTGGTTTGGAACTTCATGTGTGGAACTGCCCAAAAAAATCCAAAACTCTGAGAGTTACTAAATCTTCTAAGGGTCCTTTCATATACCTTCCTTGCGTCGTCAGCGTTTGTGGACTTTGCAGTTTGATCAAATCAGATATGCAGGTGTGAAACCTCCCCAGGAAAATGGCATCAACCAAGCAGCCAGTCTTTGGTCCAACTTAAAGAGGTGGTCTTAGTGCAGGTGCAGACTTTCAAACAAGTCACAGGAAGTTGCATGATCCTATCGTCATCAGTACAGTACACTAAAGAGCGAGAAATATAAGCAGAAGATGAAGAAAGTTCAAATGAATCATGATGTGTGTAGCACAAAAAATAACCCTCTGTTTAGACTTTCAGGCATGAAACGGCCTTTATTCTCTACCAATATCCGGTTGTTTAAGTCCAGTTCATCTTGTCGTCTCTCATACTATTTCTGCCTTTCCTTCAGAGGCAGGCCTGCCTGTTTGAACAGTTTTTCATGCTGTACACTGTAAAAAAGAAAATTGGTATTTGTTCAGTTGAGAGAGAGATCTTCATAGTTCTAACAGAAAAAATTGTTCCCGCCATGAAAAACATTTCTTTTTACATCAGACCAACAAAATATTTGATGTTTCAACATTTGATGCATCAACAAAGATTTATTTATAGACTGAATTTGCGAATGGTCATTGGCAGAGGACAATGGAATTGGACAACCACTGCACGTGTGCAGTACAGCCAAGGAGTTCTGCTGAGATGTTCTTACACATGGCTGTTGCTTGGGCGGTAGAGCTTGTAATCCCATACTCAAAAGGTTGGTGGTTTGAATCCAGCACTGCCCAAGTATAAATTTTAGCAGAACATACTATGTATTGTTGGGACAACAGAATAATCTTAGAAAAAACTTAGAACCGTGATCTGAAACCTCGATGAGAAAACTTCAAATCTTTACTGCAGGTGGCTTTAAAATTTTAAATAATTGCAACATTTTCTTTTTTACAGTGTATCAGGGTCTTTAGTATTTTCCTATTTTGGAAATGCTCCCATATTACCACAGAGTGCTTAATCAGTGTTGTACATGCATATAGGTGAAAAGCAGTTGAATCGTTTTTATCAGTCAGTTTTTAATTTTCACCTCATTGGGCAGATTTTTCCATTTTAAGACAACATGTTAGGTTACACACAAAGACAAGCCTTTCATTCCAGCACAGACACACACAACAAATCTGAATACTTTCCCAAATACAAGTCAAGGATTCACAAGGAGAAATTGATACATGCTCCCTGACACAACATCCATTGCACACAAACGCACACACACACACACACACACACACACACACACACACACACACACACACACACACGCACACACCCTCAATAACGAAGTACATATTCTTGTAGACATAAACAGAGGGAGAGCAGGGGGAGACGCAGAAATGAATAGAAGCACAGGCTGACGCTCGTCTCGCACACAGCGTGCCATTGGGGGTTTGATCGCCTCTCTATGTCAAATCAGTGCATTCCTTATTAACGACCGTTTCTTCTCTTCCCCTCCTGTCTTCTTTCTCCTCTTTTTTTCTCTCTTCTCTTCCTCCCCATCCTTTGCTCTTCCTCTCCTCTTCTCTCCCTCCCTCCCACTCCTCTGTCAGAGAGCAGATCTGCCTGAATAATTTCTTCCCCCTGGACCAGCTCTGCTCTTTAATTCATGAGCCAGAGTGCGAGAGAGAGAGAGAGAGTTTCTGTGTGTGTTTCAAGGAGTGGGATTGCGTTAGAGAACATGTGTGTGTTTGTGTGTCAGCAAGTGAGAAAGAGAGAAAAAAGAGTTAGTGACAGCAAGTGTGACACAGTCTGTATGTGAAGGAAAATGTACACATAGAAAATGTAACAGCAGCACTTTAAAATCTCTGCATTCTTACGTGTGTGTGTGTGTGTGTGTGTGTGTGTGTGTGTGTGTGTGTGTGTGTGTGTGTGTGTTCAGGAGTGCATCCTAACATGCTTGCATCCATGCATGCGTGTGTGATCTTCTTCAGCCACAGAAAATCTATTTTTAACTTGAGGATGAAACTGGCACAGAGGCATGTAAAACCGACTCCTCTGAATGAATCACTTGGTTCCATTCAACATTAAGCTCCTTCCACTTCTGCTCAGATGAATTATTTACTTCTTTGCTTCTCTCGGAATTAATCTTTAAGCGGTTTTTGAGCACTTCCAAATTAATTATTTGGTTTATTTCAGTTGTTCTTAATTGAGTCATTTAGCTGATTGCAAATCTTAACTGAAACGCTCAGATCATTAAAAGCCAAACGCATTTAAACTAAACAAAATAGTTTTGAGTTGTGCTGCGCTCATACAAGACATGACTGGACTTCACAAGCAGATAAATCCTGTATTTATTCACAGTCATAATCCCAGTATGTGTGTGTAAATTAATTAGAAAACAAAAGAATATTAAAATACAGACATGCCTGCGAGGCTAAGACAAGCTGTGAATGACAGCAGGTGAAATGCTTTTCTCTATTGTTTTACTGGCAATAACCACAGCCTCAATCATAGACCTGAGACTGATTTACAGGTTTCATTTCAAGCTGCAATAAATTTGTCTTCAATGTCTGAAATTCATCTGATAATATTTCAGAAACACAGTTTATTAAGTCCTTAAATTGTAACAATTTGCTGAGCAAACGTGACGTGACTCTTAACTCGACTGAGCTTTACTGCCAGAAATCATCCACTGGTAGGCTTGATATATGTGTGTATTCATTTATTTTTTTCTCCATGTAAAGGAAATCTAATTTTGGAATGAAAGTGTTGATATTTTTTATATAAGAGGAGTCTAATTATGTAGTTTGTAATCTGTGAAAGCAGTTCTGTCAAATCTGGAATATGATCATAAACAAAGAGAGATGTTTTCCCTCACAGATCATGTTTTTTGTGTTATTGCAGTGTTCTTTTTTTTTTTTAACTGCACGCTTACTTTGGTAAATCCATCTGCACGGGAGGTGCTCTGGAGTTTTTGGTGCATGATCTTTAACTTTATCTTTTGGCATCAATCATGAAGCAGGGCTGTGTTCAACAGTGAAACAACATATCCATTTTTAATGCTAAGACATTTAGTTCCCTGTCAAAAATCATCTAACCAAGAAGAGACTTTCACAGCATAGAGACTTGACTGGGATGAAGGGATTTCCCTACCCTTTCTTTACACATATGCAACATTTTTAAGGACATGGATGATTTTCAGACAAACTGGATTATCTACCTTAACTCAACTGATTACTTTTGACTGGAGAAACAAAAAACAGGACTAAATGTTGTATTTTGACCCAGATGGAAATTCTCTCTGCAACATTTTATTTCATCAAACACAACATGACAATCTGGCTTGAATACATGACTTGTGGTTCAAAAAACAAGATTAATACCAAGCGAACAGTTGTAACATCTCTACCACCTGCTGAGCTTTCATTATGCGTTAATAGAAATTCTGTTATAGCTCCTGGCCTCAGTTTAAAGAGGTTTCCTTACACGTGCCACAATAAATGATATACTTCAAGGCTATATTACTCACTGATTTATGTCAACACCAGGAACCAAACACAGACTGTATTAAAGCAAAGTCATAATGATGCCACTGTGATTAGGACAAGAAGGTTGAGCAGCTAAGACTTTCTGCCTATATTATTAAACACCACTAGGTTAACACAGTTCACGTGTACTGTGGTCTCAATTCCTAATCTGGAAGCAAAATTTATTACACATATCAGCAACAATGTTACTCCCTCCCACCAATATTTCCGTGGTACTGAAGATGGGCTACAGTGAGAATAACTATTAACTTTACATTTAGTTTGAGTAGTTTTGACATATGAAATTCAATGCATTTCTAATCAAATAACCTTCATAAATGGGGTCAATATGTAATTGAATGATTTTTGAAGTCAATGGGATATGTCTTGCATACATCTTTATTAAAAGTAAAATAAATAAATAAAATAAGAAATAAACATTTTTTTATGTTCATTATGATTGTGTCTTTAAAAATGTCATAATTATTTAATTATGGAAACAATCACTTATGAATAAATTATAAATAAAAGACTAGATATGCCAAAATATCAACTAAATTACCATCTGAATTTACTAATAACCACCTTCTAATTAGCTAAACAATAATAAAACAAGTTTAGTCAAAAAATGTGTTGATTGTGTTGTTTTTATTACGTTGAAATAATCATGAGAGATATTCATTTTTTTGACAATATATCAAAATTTACATGGAAAATAACACATTGTATCTGTATCCGAGAAATCACTTTCAGCTAAGTTACCCATTCCAAAAATGCCGCTCAAGGAAGTGTGTTAATTCCAAATCACATGACCTGCTCCACATGATGTCATTTCCTCCTGAAGAAAAGACTGGTAAGACTCCAAGACATGTTCTGTCTCCTCTTTGTTAGTTTTTTTTTTCTCCAGTGTATTTATTGGTCTTTTTACATTACAGAACAATTCACAGAAAGAATTATTAACACACACATACTCATGTATCTTTCCTAGAGACAAACAAATTCTTTCTGTATC
Organism: Ostorhinchus cyanosoma; assembly: GCA_029814465.1. Taxonomy (NCBI): domain Eukaryota; kingdom Metazoa; phylum Chordata; class Actinopteri; order Kurtiformes; family Apogonidae; genus Ostorhinchus; species Ostorhinchus cyanosoma. Next base: position 1,740,808 of record JAPTYQ010000008.1, read on the forward strand.
CCTTTAGCAATATATGTTAGCCTTTCCAGACCAAGGCACTCTAAAAGTTCCTTTATCCAGTGTTCCATAGAAGGTGCCTCTACATTCTTCCAGTTAAGCACAATCACTCTCCTGGCCTGTAGAAGTCCAAAATCCAATAGTTTGGTCTGTTTCTGCATCTGTATGAAGTTCAATGGATAGATTCCAAGTACACATAGCTTTGCCTTTAACGGTATGTTGAGATGAAAGACCTCTGATAAACAATTTAAAACATCTTTCCAGAACTTCTGAATCAATGGACATTCCTATAAGCAGTGAAAAAGGGTTCTCTTGTCATTTAGACATTTAGTACAAGTGTCTGGAATGTAACCAGACATATGATGAAGTTTGTCAGGGGTCATATACTGTATGTCCTCATCAACCATTTGTATTGGAGGAGTTTATACCTTGTATTTATTGTTTGTATTTGTGCCTTTAAACAAGCCTGACTCCAATCCATTTCAGTCATGTCTTCTTGTTTGTCATCTCACCAGGCATTTAACCTGTCCATTGCTGAATCTTTAGAAGTAGATACTAGCAAATTCTAATAAATAGAAAGTAGGTGTTTTGTTCCCATACACCCAAGGAAGACTACTTCTATTTTTGATAATGGTGGGGCATGCATAATCTGTTTGGATCTGGAAAACATGAACATTTTTATTGCAGATATTTTAAAAAATGTTTTGAAGGAATTTGATATTTTTCACATACACTGTAAAAACGAAAATTGGCATTTGTTCAGTTGAGAGAGAGATCTTCATAGTTCTAACAGAAAAAACGTTCCTTCCATGAAAAACATTTCTTTTTACGTCAGACAAAATATTTGATGCCTCAACATAGATTTATTAATAGACTGAATTTGTGAATGGTCATTGGCAGAGGATAACGGAATTGGACAGCCGCCACATGTGCGCTCTACAGCCAAGGAGTTCTCCTAATAGTTGCTCACACATCGCTGTGGCGGTGGAGCAGGTAGTCCAATAACCGAAGGGTTGGTGGTTCAAAGCCCGCTCTGTGCTGGTCATGTGCGCTTGTGTCCTTGGTCAGACACTTCACCCCCCTGCTGCTATTCACACTGGTGTATGAATGTGTGAGGGAATGGATCCACTTTACGTGCTTCGAGTATGCATTCATAGAATGTTAGAGAATATAGAAGCAATATTATTTGGGGAACATGTAGCAAGTTTTAGCAGAACACACTAATACATACTAATTTAACTTGGTACCATGAACTGCAACCTCGTTGAGGTTGCTTTACAATTTTAAATTATCTCAACCTTTTCTTTTTTTTTTTTTTACAGTGAATATGTTTGTGTGCAGCATGCCACACTAAAATTGTGTTTTTCAGGAAGGGATTTTTTGCAAGTCTTTTTGCATCTGAAGAGTATATATATAACTATGTAAGGATAATTCTGGAACTGATTCTCTTTCAGTGCTTTCCCAATTTGGTGGAGAAAAATAATATGTAGCTGATGTTAATTAGGCTGCTATAAAATAGCACCTGAGATTTGGAAATTGAAGCCCTCCTCTCTCATAAGGCTGATAGAGTAATTTTAGGCAAAGTCTCGCTTTCCTATTGTTCTGGATGAACTGACTGACTGATGAACTTATTTAACCCTTTCATGCATGCATTATGAGAACTTTACTCCTCTTTAGGCATGAAAAAAATTTATGCAATTGAAATTTTTTTATGGACCTATTTTTCATGAAGTTAGGAAATTAGCATGATTTACACTTTATACAGCCAGTGATGCATGGCATCCAATTCAGCATGGGATTAATTGCAAATTTCTTCCAAAATAAAATAAATGTCTGTAATTTTAAACAATGATGTTACTTAGATGTTACTTGATGCAGTATATTTTTTCTATCTTCAGGGATGTTCTGATATAGAGAGATTTGCAAGATATGCCTGGGATGCTCAGCATTTCTGACTTCCTGTCGGCCATCTTGGTTATGAGTAAAAAACCAGGATGGGCCAATAGGTGTCAGTGTGTGGGCTGATGCACAAGTGTCCACTGTGTTGGCTGATTTGGAACTAAAACAACCACACCTGAGAATATACAAGACAACAGCTTTGGAATGGCTGTCCACTGTAGTGACCACTATACATGAAAGGGTTAAATTATCATAAAACGATGCTAGTAATGGAAGTGTTTGGAACAAGTACAGGAATTTAGGAAAAATTCATAACATTTATTCGTCCCATCCTTGATATGGGTAAATCAGACCACCAGTTTAATAATTTGGTGACTTTATCTACCAATGGGTGGTAGATTGAATGGATTATGTCATTGAGTTCTGGAGTAATTTTAACACCCAGATATTTGAAAGCTTCAGTAGTTGATGTGAAAGGTGTTGTTATTGTGGGGTTTCCCCTCTCTTGCACGTTAAGGAACATACAGAACAATACAGTTTTAAAATTTTTTATTTTGTACCCAGAAAATTTTCCAAAGTCTTCTAATAATCCTGTCAGGTTTAAGATGCTCTTTTTTAAATCTGTCAGAAAGAAAACGATGTCATCTGCAAATAAAGAAATTAGGTGATCTCTCATACCAATTCTTATGCCTGATATTCCAGCATGTGTTCTCACTGCTACAGCTAAAGGTTCTGTTGCTAATGCAAAAAGTAGTGGTGACAAAGGACATCCCTGTCTTCTTCCTCGCTGTAGGTTAAAGGGTTTTGAAATGTTGTTATTAATTGAATTTGTGCTGTAGCATTTGTAGATAGTTTTAGAATATTTGTTTGTTGGAAGCTACAGGAATGAGTCTGGATTCAGCTCAGTCTCAAAGTTAACAACATTTATTCAGATCACAAATAAGATGGACTCTGCGCAGAGGACTCCCCAAAAAACAGTCCCGATCGTCACATGAATTCCACATTTATTCCCTGTGGGCGGGCTCAACCGTACAAATGGGTTGGTCTTTACCTTAGCTTTATCGAACTAGATCAAACAGATGGTGGGGCCTAAACTCTAAGTAAACTTATGCCAACATTAAGTTTACTTCTCATCACCTATGTTTGGCAATACTATGTGTGTGAATGTGTTTGTGTTTAGACGTGTATCTAACGGGAAAAACAGATGATTATTAACTGTTATATAGACAAATGTTTTCTGTTTTAACAATCTTAACATACTGATTAACTATTTGAACTAGAACAGGGTAAAAGCACACATCTGGTCACAAAGAACTTAGAACTAAAACGAAGTAAACAAATCAATCATACTGACTGTTTCTTATCTTCTCTAATTTACAATCCTTTTGCAGCATTTATGAATCTGCCACTTTGTTGTGCTAACCAAGGTGTGAACCTTTTACCTCCAGAATCCCATCACCCTCCAGTTGAACAAAGAATTTAGAACAAAAGAAGTCTACAAAGAAATCCTAACACCATTAAACTACTGGTTACTGAATAGACTAAACTAAAAAACTTCATCTGTGTATTAACTCATCCTAATACTTTAATATCTAAGTTAAATATAATATTTCAATAGTAGTCAAATCCCTTTGAGGAATGACTCACCCAATTCACATCTAGGAAGTAGTTCCAGGAGATATTTCCATTATATTCTATCAAATGCTTGGTGTGCATCTAGAGCTGACATTGCTGTGACTTTAGTATTTTGTTTCTCATATAATATATTTAGCACCCGCCTGATATTGTGATATCCCTGTCTATTTCCAACAGAACCTTGTCGGCCATCAGTTATCAATTTAGGTAAATATTTGTCGAGTCTCCTAGGAAGAGCCTTACATAATAACTTGGTGTCACATCCCATGAGACTAATTCCTCTGTAGGAAGAACATTCAGTTGGGGATTTGTCTAGTTTTAATAAAAGAGTTATAGTGGCTAATCTCAATGAATCTGGTAACATTCCCAATTATATGATTCATTATACATGTCTAGAAGAGGCTTTACTAATTCACTTTTAAATTCTTTATAAAATTCTATTGGCAGCCCGTCTGGTCCAGGTGCTTTACCACTATTCATATCACCTATAGCTTCTAAAGGTCTTCTATTGTTAGTGGATCATCAAATATTGCTTTATCCTCCTCTGATCATGTCTGTAATTGTAACTGGTCAAGAAAACTGTTCTGAGCTTCTTCATTTCTATCATATTCTGATTTGTACAGTAAGTTACCAGTTTTTCATTTAATCCTATGAATTGTCCTGTCAGCATGTGTTTTCTTTAGTAGCCAGGCCATTAGTTTACCTGCTTTTTCTCCTTGGTCATAATATGTTTGTTTAGTCCACATTACTTTCTAACCTACTCTGTCAATTGTCAGTTTATCATATTTAGCTCTCAGAATATTCAGGTTTTGCCATTTTTTTAGGATCTTTGTCATGATAAAACTCACTCTATGCTTTTAATTAGTTTTTCTAATGACTGTATTTCTTGTTTGTATTGCTTATTTTTGTTACTGGTGTAGCCCATAATTATATATCCAAACGCAAGTTTCGGGGATATTATGTTTTTGGACCAATTGCCACCGCTGCCGCTAGATATCCTACGTGTTAATGCAATAACTTGAAAAATATTGGGTTTAGAAATTCCAAATTTTCCACATCAATGAATATCATGGAGAGGAAGAACTGATTCAATTTTGGACAATTACCATTTTTAGATTACCTACAAGGGGCTACTCAAAAGTTTAAAATCACTAAACACTCTTTTGTTCATATCTCTGGAACTATTTGTCTGATTGACTTCAAACCAAGTGCAAATGAAAGGTCATGGCCTGGGGATGCCTCACGTCATGGCATCATAGCTGTATGGTTCAAAATTTTGTCACCAGGTGGAGCTTCATGACTGAAAATTCCCCATTTCAGCCATATCTTTGGAACTATTTGTCCGATTCATCCCAAACTAAGTGGAAATGAAAGGTATTGATCTCAGCATGTGTTGCGTCATGATGCTATGCCTGTACAGTTCCAAATTGTTCCACTAGGTGGAGCTTCATGACTAAAAAAAATCCTCGCTTGTGCCATTCTTCCGATAACTTGAAAGATATTTGGTTTAGAAATTTTATGTTTTCCATATCAATGAATATCATGGAGAGGAAGAACTCAATTTTGGATGATTTACCATTTTTAGATTGGCTGCAAGGGGCCGCTCAAAAGTTTTAAATCACTAAACACTCTTTTGTTCATATCTCTGAAACTATTTGTCTGATTGACTTCAAACCAAGTGCAAATGAAAGGTCATGACCTGGGGATGCCTCACATCATGACATCATAGTTGTCTGGTTAAGGAACGGGGGCGTTCAGGGATATACCCCTAGCCGACGCTTCCGACAGCTAGTTTTGTCTAGTTATGTAAGCTTTGGAAGCTAATACCACCTGTGGTTTCATCATTATTTAATTCAAAATACATGTGTTAGGAGTTTTCTATAAGTTTGACAAGGTTTGGATCTTTCTACAAAAATGAATTTAATCTCCATCTTTTTGGATAATACCCTGTTTTACCCAATTGGACTTCCATAGACACTGCTACATAGTCACTAATGAAAATGCTGTTATACCAGCATTTTTTAACCTGAGGATGTAACTCAATAGATATCAAGAAATAATCAATTTGTAAGTGACTTTTATATGAACTAGAGTAACATGAATATTCCCATTTATTAGGGTTTTTAGTTCTCCAGATGTCATATAGTCTAAGGTTTTGTATATAATTATGTAATATTTTTCTGGTTGTTGTATGGGTTTTGTCAGCTTGTGTAGACCAGACTAAAACTGGATCTCGGGTACAGTTAAAATCTCCTCCTATAATGAACAGGCCCTCCAGTGTAGACACAATCAGGAATAGATTTTCAAAAAAGGCAGGGTTATTCTCATTAGGACCATATATATTAATAAGGTTTATTTTTTGACATGATATCGAATTGTACTGTAATGTCCCTCCCGTGTGGATCTTTGATAAGTTTTATTGTCTGGAATGGTATTGATTTGTGTTTAAGAAAAGCAACCCCTCTCGCTTGACTATTAAGGGAAGCATGAAACACCTGACTTGGCCATCTTTTGGTCAGCCTTTGTTTATCTGTTGTGCTCAGATGTGATTCTTGTATAAACATAATCTTCCTTAGTTATTTTATATAGTGTGTAAGTCAAGTGTGTATTTATCGCACTCCTATGTCAACAGTATTAAACAATATCTATAAATAACTTTCAATTTCAATTTTATTCAACTGATATGATATTTAGAAAAATCTTTCTGTAAAAATACCATGTGATGTCATGATTATGTTGATTTTAGGCCTGAAAACAGTAAAAATGTCAACTATACCTGTCAATGATGTTACCCTGTAAAGGGAACTCAAAAAGTGGGTCCCCCTCTCTGTGATGCCATTGGTTGGCTGGGCCCTGGGGCCTCCTTGTTGGTCCCTGGTTCTTGGGGGGGGGGGGGGGGGG
>JAPTYQ010000008.1:1747339-1762358 GCA_029814465.1 Ostorhinchus cyanosoma
TTCACCACTGACACCACCTGCCTTATCCTCTTTGCTTTACTCTGATGCAGTCACTCTGTTGCAGCAGATTCATATGAACAACTGCTGTTGTGTGGGTTTGTTGCGGGTGTTATCTGGGCTTTTGTTTGTGATGCTCTGTTTATGTTTTCTTTTCTTGTGTTCCTCATTTAATAAGTGTTATTTATTCTGTTTACCTTTTTTCCTGTCCTTTGCCCAGTTTGTTCAATTTTTGTTCCAGTTATTGTTGATATTGTGGTCGTTACTATGGTTGTTGTTGTTTGTATTGTTGACATCTTTTTGTGAAGGTTTTCGGTACCTTCTTCTTCCTTGTCCCCCCCCCCCTGTTTTCACTTTCATTTTCAGGTCATGAACTGATGGCCGGACATTCTCTTTCAGGATTATCTGATAGAAAACAGAATTCATGGTTCAGTTACAGCCAGTCATCCAGGTCCTGAGGCAGCAAAGCAGCCCCAGACCATCACACTACCACCATCATGTTGAACTGTTGGTACAATGTTCTTTTTATGAAATGCTGTGTTATTTTTATGTCAGATGTAATACAATGCACACCCAGAAAGTTTAGCTTTTGTCTTGTCAATCCACAGAATATTTTCCCAAAAGTCTTGTGGCCTATCAAGATGTGAGACTAGCCTTTGTATGCTTTTTGGACAGCGATGGTTTATACTCTCTAAACTTTTAATCTCTCTCCTTTAAATTCTCTCATGGATACCATCCCCCACCCCCCCACCCCCATGGTCTCTTTCTTATTTCTCCATCCTGGACTCTCACTTTAACTGCTGCAGTGAGGCCTGTTGTCCTGGGTTCTTTTGTGATTTCCTAGATGACTAGTCAACGTGTTCTTAGTGTAATTTTGGTAGGTTCGCCACTCCTGGGAAGGTTCACCATTGTTCCAAATTTTCTCCATCTTTCTCATCTGTTGTTGAATTCCTTTCAGTCAAGGAATGATATGCTATTTTATGCGACCTTGTAAATGGTCAGTACTTATATAGTGCTTGTCCACACTTTTATGGTGCCCAAAGCACTTTACAAAGCCTCACATTCACCCATTAATGCACACGCTCATACACCAGTAGGCAGCTGCCACCATGCAAGGCACTGGGAGCAAAATCACACTTCAGAGGACTTGAACATGTGGACAGTCAGACGCGGGTTTCGAACCACCGCCTCTTCTGCTCTACCAACTGAGCCATATCCTTCTTCGCCTCAGCTTCTTTTACACAGCACTTCTGTTACTGGAATATTTTCCCTTTACTCCTGAACGACATCTGTGTAAATTATGTTAGGATCATTTGGTCGCACCTCTGTCAGTGCCACTTCTGTAATGCCTCTAGAAATAGAGCTGTGGTAAAGGTGCAATCATGATTCCAGAACACTATGGAAAAATGAACTCCTCTTGTGAGACATTTTGATGATGTATTGCATGTGCAACCTGTTCATATTATACAACTGAAGGACATATAAAAACCTAAGCGATATATGATAGAATGCAATGTTATAACCATGATTTCTATGTTTTATAATTGGAATGTAATATGCTATTGCTATGATTTCTGCATTTTGCTCATTTGCTCTAATTTGTGTGATATATTGATATTAGAGAGTTACAAGCTACAAGTTAGGTTTGTGTTAAAAATTGCTTTTTTGTTTACTCAGGGCATTATTGGCTAATATTAAAATTCCTTTGATTATCTGAAACATTAAAGTATGACAAATATACAAAATTGTAAGAAATGCAAGGAAATTTGGAAGGGGGCAAATACTTTTTACAGCATTGTGCTACTTTTTTGGTCAAATCAGCCAGCGTTATCATTAGCAGCTACAATTATTTATCAAGCTAAGTGCATCTAACATTAGCAAGCAAATTACAATTACTTAACATCAGCATCAGCCAGTGACGTAAGAGTAGCTCACATTACACAGTGAGCTAAATGTAGTTAACATAAGGGATAGCCAGCAAGTTAACCAAAGCACGCCAGTTTAATTAGTCTGAGGGAAAATTAGAAAAAAGCTGCAGTTCGTTAAAAAAATTTATAAAATTGAACTGTTCTTCTCCCTGTCTGTGTAAGTTCTAAATTGTCCAGGTCACTGTTCATCCTTGGTTATTTTCTAAGATCAACTGGAATGATTTTTGTTCTTCAAATATTTTGTTTTTCATCCAAGAATGATTTCGACAACAAAACCGGTGAAGTTGAACTTCAAAAACAACAAAGGGTTATCTTCTCCTCCATTACCACCACTTATAATCATTCTTTGCAAAAGAAAAAAAACATGTTTACTTATTTAATAGGGAATTATTTTAGTCTTCATTACCTGTAAAACCAATTATAACAGTAATTTAATCAAATCTAAAAATCAGTTTATTTTGAATTACTGGTGAAAGCAATAGAGAAAGTGGAGCGGAGAGAAGATTTTCTCAGTTGCACAGAATGAACTGGGTTTGCAGTAGGCTAATAACAGCATTAATGTCAACTTTCTATAATGTACCTATAAATACATTGGGTTGCAAAGTTTGGGTTCTTGGCTGGAGTGAGATTTTGAGGCTTAGTCATGCATATGCACACTTAATCATTCAATTCACCATCAAATCCAAATATACACAAAAAAGTGTGTAGTTTACACATGTGGAGGAGGCAGGAGAAAGAGCTAAGGTCTGGGATTTAAGGATATAGCCTGACTGCACCACCCTGGGACTTCCCACATGGAAATACAAATTCACAATACTATCACACTGTGACATACACTAAACCGATAAAGGGTAGTGTATGTCTGTTTTATTCATTTTCAGACATTACAAAGATCAAATAATGTTGCCTACAGTATAGCTTGGTCGTCTTTAGCTCCTCTTCTCATTTCAAATTGCATTATAAGTCGATATTTCTTCCAGGACTGATCCTGGTTTTACTTTCTCCTTTTGAAATATCAGTTCTCTCTCCCTAGAATTTTATGGGAAATAGAAAACTATGATCCATTCTATGTGGAGCTTTAATTTGATTAACAGCTGGTTCAGTTGCTGATTGTAGAGGTTCTGTTTATTGAATAAACTACAAACAGCTTTACAGTAGTTGTGGTGTCAAAGGAACAGGACAGGTAAATGGTTGTTTTATGGAAACCCTCGATAAAGTTCATTGTTTTATTTAGACAGTAGGTAGTGTTTAACATTAGCCCAATTATATTTCCTCACACTTTCTTAGCTTTGGCCAGTTTTGGCCAAAGTTGATCACTAAAAAGATGGTGATAGCTCCTGACTTCATACAGCAGAAAACTAATCTGGTATGACTCTGTGGCAACATACATGTCTTTTAGGCTACATTTAACCGTGATGGAAAATCAGGTCTCACAAAGCAACATAACATCAGATCAACAAGTAGATGAGCATCATGCACCAAAACTTTGGTGACATCTGATTGTTCGTGTCTGTTGCTGTCAGTTTGTTTTGGTGTGTGAACTGTTTGAGCAGCATGAGAGCATCAGACCAGAGGTGAAAGCATGTGTCACATGTCAGGAACAAGAGAGGTGATATCCCTGTTATTTGCAGGGTATCTGACAGACCATAAAATACAATACAGGCCTAAACTTGCAAACCTTAGCTATTGCATCTAAGTTAAGTTAAAAGTTACTGGAATTAAAATAGTAAACTTCTTTAAATATTTGCATTAAGAATCCCTTGACACTTCTGAAACACAACAACAATAGAACTGTTAGTTGGGGGAGAAAATTGATTTAATAAACAAAAGCTTTGAAAGTACAACTCAGCAGACACTGAAAGTACTCCCCTACCTGTCATTCAAAACAGCTATTCCATTAATTATGCTTAACTTTCGCCTTAACACAGTTTAGACAAGTGGGGTATAAAAAAAATACACCCCTAAACAGCTGTCAGGTTCAAGGACTGCAGGTTTTGGTCATGGAAAACAAAAAAGAAAAAAAGTGGTTATAACTATTATGACTACACCTACTTTTTGTGGACCCTTTGTTTTTAAGCCAAAAGTGGGTGTTTGGCTCATTGATGAGACCTGGCCCCTTCCTCTACCAACATGACTGTGCACCAGTGCACAAAGCAAGGTCCATAAAGACATGGATGACAGAGTCTGGTGTGGATGAACTGGACTGGCCTGCACAGAGTCCTGACCTCAACCCCATAGAACACCTTTGGGAAGAATTAGAGCACAGACTGAGAGCCAGGCCTTCTGGTGTGTGACCTCACAAATGTGCTTCTGGAAGAATGGTCCAAAATTCCTATAAACACACTCCCAAACCTTGTGGACAGCCCTCCCAGAAGAGTTGAACCTGTTATAGCTGCAAAGGGTGGACCAATGTCCTATTGAACCCCAAAGACTAGGAATGGGATGGACCTGAAAATTCATATGCAAGTCTGGGCAGGTGAGCAAATACTTTTGGCAATTTAGTGTATCTGTTCAGTGAAATTGTAATGATTTTTGCCTCTTTTAGTACTTTTCCACATCACTCACAAAGAAATAACCGTTTTTGCCACTGATGATGTCTATCATGTGTGATAATACCTGCAGTACCTGAATAATACCTGCATAATACCTGAACTGTTTCATGTAGAAATAGATGTTATATCACTATCTTTGCCACAAACTGTGTGACTTTCTTGTCTTGTAAAATCATCTTTTGAATTTACAAACATTGCAGATGTAAATGGTGACACTGTTCAAATGTTTCACAAAAATTGTCTTTCTTTGATCATCATTCATATGTTATGTCCAACATTGAATAGTGAAATGGGGCGGGGCTTCTGCTCTCCAATAGTGAGCTAAAGCTACACACCAGCTTACTAATACAATGAAATGCTTAAACTTCAGACATTTTCAAAACAATATTTTATTGTCTTGTTAGTGTAGCTCATAACTACATCCAAGCTGTCCTTTTTTTTCCCTTTTCAATAAACCAAAGCTCTCCAACTTTCATTGAACCAGACTTTTTAGTGGTTCACACTGCCTCACAGCAACAAGGTTCTAGGTGTGAACCTGCCAGGCAGCTTAAGGCCTTTGTGGACCCTGCATGTGCACCCTGTTGCTGTGGGGACCGCTTCAGGTTTTCGAGTTCATTCCACTGACACACAGTCGGGCCTGACTGGGAAATCTAAATTGCCCATAGGTGTTAATGGGATCATGAAGGTTTATTTGGCTCTGTTGGCCCAGTAATGGACTGGAAGCTGTCTAGTGTGTGCCACACTTATTGCATGTTGCCTCGACAAAGAATGAAGGCTACAGTTAATAAATGTGCACTGTTTATTTTAGGTTCTGCCTGGCATCTTATAAGAAAGCTATACAAATATCTATTAACATATTACCTTCCTCATTAATGTACCTGTTTTCCCAGTTATCAGCTAATATACCTTGTATCTCTATGAGTGCAAGTCATTCCAGCCTTTGTTTTCTCATGGGACAATTATAGTTTGCAGATGGGTTTAACGATAAATTGATGAAATAGAAATTGCCAATAAAAAAGCGTTGCAAGAATGCAATAAAGTATGGCAAGACAAGTACAATCACAAAAACCAACCAAGAGTTTTATGCCTCAAAGACAAACATGAGCTGATAAAAACCCTGCAGGGAGTCAATAGCTGAATACACTGCAATAAAAACGCCCTCAGTCATCAGTGCAGCTGGTGCTTCCACAGAAATGAAGTGGTGGTAGCACTTATGACTGACAGTAATAAGGTTTACAAACAGCGCTATTCAATTGTGAGAGGGAGCCCAGGCAGTTTTTGCAGCAAGAGAATAACAGGACAGCTAGTTAAAGGACAAATCCTCCTGAATACAGTTTAACATTATTTAAAAATAGCTACCGGGAAATATCTCACATTTCTTGGTCCATCTTTTTTGATTGGTGCTATTTATTCTCTGCGAGTAACTGGAATCAACACATTAATGAGATGTTTCCATTGCAGGGATATGGAGTAAACATGTAAAAATCCAAGAAACAAATGAAGCACAAAATCGTTCAGTTATTTTAAACATCAACAGTAAGCTAAACATTCTGTTTCTGTGTCAGTCCCTCAGGATTATCGAGCAAAGCACTCCTTTCTAGACTCCTCATTTTGCACAGACTTTCAACCGTCACATGGGGAGAAAGAGATCCACCAAGAGAGGAGGAACACACAACAATCTCTCCACCGACAGTAGCCTCAAGGGACCGGAGTACAATGCAGCTAGCAGACGAGTCGTGTTATCAGTAAAAGGATACGATTCTCCCCTTTTCTTGGATGAAAAAAATATGTTCTTTTGCCGTCAGTATAACTCCTGCTCCTGCTATCTCTTATTATCCCAACATAAAACACAGAGCTAAATGCGACAAATTCACACCTGTTCTCTTGGGGTTGTGAAGTAGATAAGACAAGGTGAAAGAAGTGTAAAAAAAAAAGTAAAAGAAAGAAGGAAATTACAACAAAATAACTACTGTGGCCCACTGCACCAACTGTACATAAGTTCCCCAAGAAGTTTTAGGGATTCTAATTACACAGATTCAATATGGTTTTCATAATTATGTTTTTATTGATGTAAAAGCACTTGAAAATGAAAGGTTTTGTTGTCTTTAGCTAAGAATGAGCTGATCATATCGACATAGGGATTGGGCACTACTTTACATTCCAGTCTGTTTTATGGGGTGGCATCCAGCAAACAAGGGACATTACTGTCACCTACCATGATTGACTGGACGACAGTTAATGTCCCCTCATAAACTCCACAACTGACAACCAAACACTGGCTCTGTTTAGGGCCTATTGTGTTTTTTGCATTTTTGGCAGCCACCAAAGGAGAGATTAAGGTGAAGGGATATTCGTTTAAGTTGTAATGTGCAGTTTCACCACTGTATGCAATGCTAAATCATGATTACAGAGTGAACCTTTAAAATAAGGTGGACTTTGCACCTTATTTTAAAAAGTTCACCAAATAAACCAGCAATAAACTAGTGGTTCTCAACTAGTATCACTTTGGGATCTGCATCTTCTCACAGTCATTACAGCACCGTCATTAATATAATTTAAAATAAGCTAATCATTTTCCAACAAAACAGGCCAAGACCTATACAATGCCGAAGTGAGTGTTTTTTCTAACTGTTTTGCTTGAAACAAAACTGGCATCCTGATGTCAGAACATGTCAACTCAGGAATTACTCATATTCTTTTAGTCCATAATGGTCCAGAGATTAGACAAATCCAATACTTGTATCATAAAAGCATTCCACAATTACACATTGGGGTGTCCATTCTCCATTTCTCAATAAAAAAAAAAAAAAAAGAATAAATAAACAAATCAACTTCATCTTCCATCTTGAAAGTTGATATTTGTTTTCCTCATCCTGCTATCTACAAAATGGTTTATGTTTTTGATTTGGTTTTCACCACAGGACAGCCAGTGAGGTCCAGCAAACGCTTTTGTTTGAAAGGCCAAAGGGATGTTGTCCTGTTTCTTCTTATCACAGCACAACAAGCTTTGATTCACATTAAAAGATGTCAGTCATATATATATATATATATATATATATATAATGTGTGTGTGTGTGTGTGTGTGTGTGCGTGCGTGCGTGCGTGCGTGTGTGTATCAAAAGAAGTGAAATCACTACAGTCTGGTCATGTTAAAGCTGCAGAAGCGTCTTCAGAGACTCTGAACAGATGATGGAGACAATGATGTCACCACCACAACATTTTGGGGGGGGTACCTACATATTTTACCTTGAACAATTTTACAAGAAACTGTAACATCCTTGACTAGTAAACTGACAAATATCATATGTGTGAATGATAATTGATGATGAAGGTCACTCATCACTCATCGTTGAGTGCATTTTTTTTTTCTTTTTTCAAAATAAGTCTTGATGGGGGTGCAACCAGAAATGGAAGGACTTTGTCTCTCTCATAACTACACTCCATAGCCTAACAACATTAATAGTACAAACAATTCATGATGCACTGGTCATGTAAAAATTTTGTTTACTGCTATAAGTGTATTAATTTGTTAAATGAGTCTTATGTTTCCTTTCTATTCCTCGGTTCTAATCTCTGTGAAACTCTGTAAACTAAATTACATTTCTACTTAAGCATAGCTGCCCAGTACTGGATCGCCACAGAGTGCCACAGACTGATGAGATCTCAGTGGAGTGCAGTGAAAAAGCTGCTGACGTGATGGGAGAAATGGCTCTTTATGCAGCTGTATGCTCTGTTTGTACCACGAGAGAAGTTTTTATTTATTTATTTTCCTTTTGAGCAGGTAAGTTAACTGGGTGGGCCTGGTTGGAAGCAATCTTTGCTGCCCTTTTTCTTCACCCCTGGTGTTGTGTGGTTCCTTGATGGGCAGCAGCTGACAGCTGATGACCCGCTCAGCGGTCAGCTGTGCAGACAAGGTGCTGCAGTTTGTCCTTGAAAGCAGGAGGAGGCCAAGACAGAATGAATTCCAAAATGCTTTGGATTATTACTTCAGAAAAATCCTACCGCGTACAGGTTGTGTGATGTCAGGTTTTCTTTAGATGCCATGAGCACAGATCGACTGATGCTGTGCTAATTAGCGAGGAAATGTTTTCTTTTTATCTGCAGGCACCGGTGGATTCAAGTGCATTATGTGTGTGTGCGTGTGTTTGTGCGTACATGACATACATGCCCTCTGCAGAAAAGATCGATGTTTATATGAATATGAAGAAGGTGGTTATAGGGAAAATGGTCTTGCGGCAGATATTGTGATTTATTAGACTGCTGCTTCTCACACACAAAGACAAAAGGGTATGGAAGTAAGAATACAGAAACACAAAGTAAGCATTAGCTTCAGGCAATATTACCCCCTCTGTTTTGAAATTTAGCCCTTAGCCATGCAGTCAGCTTTTGTGTCAATATAGACTATTATACACACACATGCATCCACCAGGTAACTCAGCTGTGAGGTGGAAGAGCGCCACGCACGACAAATGTGTTATAAATAAATATCCCTGCATCAGATGAAATGGAAAAAAAAGTCTAAACCTTGCAGGCAAACTGTCAGCACAGAGGCTGCTAACACATGGCTTGGAAACACATTGGAAGCCAAAGATCCTGTTACTAGAGTAAATTCATTGTCTCACTGTGGGACTCATTAAAGCACACTACAAGTACTGTCATTATGTGAGCACCCAAACTGAGTAAATGTTGTCCCTTACCCTCGAAAAGCAAAGCTCATTAAAACTCATGAGAGCTCAAAAGGAGCAGGCGTGTGTGTGTGTGTGTGTGTGTGTGTGACCCATTTTGGCTCAACTACTGCAATGTAGTTTGCTGTATCACACGCACACACATACTCTGAACTTCCTGCCTTAACTGAGCCAGGACATGGAAAAAGGCCACACATGTCAAATGTGCCAAATGAAATTCCATTAGTAACTTAAGTGAAATCTAATTAAATCAAGTTGAATCAGCAGCTGAAGCGGTAAAACCCCTGCTGGTTGGCTGTTTGCCCCACAGCCATGACACAATCTCACGCTTCTGGACACAAGGAGTTTTCGTCTCATTACTGAGCCCCGTTTTCTCATTGAGGCCCTTGATTATGTTGCTTTCCTTCTACTTCTGCCTTCCCTTAATTCCCCACAAAATTACTTAGAGCTCAGTTGAACCAAACTCCATCCAACAGGCAGTAAAAGACACACCAGAGCCAGTGATCTATATTAATAAAGCTGTTAAATGAAGGAAAAATGTTAATAAAACAGTCGTGTCCAGTGGCCAGATGGCGCCAGTTTAACAACCTTTTTTTAATGTCCACGCAAATTAACTGTGAGCTACCTATTGAACGGAACTCATTTTATTCCTCAAGGTTTCCTGATCCAAGCTGAAACAACAATACCGCAACATCAATTTCAACCTTACAAGATTTTGCATTTATTGAATTTGTACATAGTGTTTGTGTAAACTGCTCTGAAGGCATTGATCCAAATCAGGGCCAGAATGACTGAAACAGCTCTGTGGCTGGTTTGTTTTTAGCATTTCCAGCTCTGTACCATCTCAGTGCAACTTGAATATTATTTTAGGTTAAACTTAATTATTCCTTAAGTGACAAAATGTCTTATTTTACGTAATTTTCTCAGTAGTGCTGTAATTTTTACTCCATAGTTTTTTTCTTGAATCCAGCCACTTAAAAAAGAAAAACAAAATGAGTAGAGATGTTTACCATTTTAAATAAGAGAATAGTTCTGTGCGTTTCAGTCATTTGCTGCCCCCACAGATGCTATTTCCAGCTTTAAAAAAAACTATAATTTTCATGTTTTGTTTTTTTTGGTTTTGTTTCAAGTTTAACTTTAACTTGAAAAAAAATATATTTCAAGATCAACTCTATACTGCAATTATCACCTCTGTAGACTTGACTCATCTTGCAGACGTTGCAACACTGACATCTGGCGGTAGAAGACGGAAACTAATGAAACTTCACAAAGTTTGACAAATATGCTGGAAATTAAATGAAGAGCTTTGGAAGTAACTAATTATTACATAGTCTGTCCTTTTTTGTAAACATTCATACCTTTATTTTACCTTCTGATTTTTTTTTGTTTTCACATTGTTTTCTCAATCAGCCGCATATCTTCCATTCACGTGTTACTTATGAAGAAAATAGTGTTGTTGTCAACACAACTTTACTTAAATACACTTAACTTTTATATTACATTTGTAAAGCATGTCATCAAACTTGTTATGTGTGTTTTGTCAGATTGTTGCTTCATATGCATACGAGTGAATTTGAGAATTGTTAAGCATCTCAAGGCTAATACTAGCTGTACTTGCTCAGTTATGGCAACTACAATTAGAATCTGTATTCAATCTCAAAAATATGTCGAGGTTAAGGCCTTTGAAACAGATATGGGGAAAAGTTTACAAATACTAAAAGAAGAGTCGTTGTATGTCAATTCAGCAACAAAGAAAAGAGCAGGGTATGTTTTATGTGGTATTATTGAGTGTATTTTCTTTTTGAAAAGGATTACCTGTGCGGTCAAATCGTGGACTACACTACCCATCAAGCCCCTGATACGCGATGACGCCATAGAACATCAACAACTCACATGTGGCCTAAAGCGCCGTCGCTGTGCTAGCAACAACTGGGTAATGTGGAACTGACTTCCCAGCTGAAACACTTCAGTAAAACACATTTTACACCGATACAAGCGTTTTGTTTACAGCTAAACCTGAGCCAGCATGCCTCCAAAGAAGCCCGCCCCGGTCGCGGGAAATAAAAAAACGCAAGAGAAGAAAAAGGAAAAGATAATTGAGGTAAAAGGAAAAATCGCACGAGTTAGCATGTCGGTTTTTAGCTTTAGTTGAATCGGAAAACGTAACACTGCTGACTGAAGCTAACACAAGTAAGCTATAGCTAAAGTTACGTTGTCTGTGTCTAACAAACGTCCGCTTCGCTTTGTAGTAAATTGTATTGTATACAAGTTATATAGTATTGTCTGTAACTCAGTCTGTAGAAATATTGTTACTTGTTCTGAAGCTTCTTCTTCATTTTTACCATATGTAGCTAAAGGACGCGGTCAGGGTGCTAGCAGGGCCGTGCCGTCGATAGATTTGGCTGCACTTATTATTATTAGAATGATGTCCTTCCTCAAAAGTCTCCATTTTATGAGCTGTGTTATATATAATATATATAATGGTTACCGGTATTATCTTTGAGAGAATAAGCGGGATATAAGTAGTGGTGTAGCGGGCCTGTATCTGACGGGCCCCGTTGCGTAGACCGAAGTTGAATCTATTTCTATTAAGAAGATGGAGAAATTGATCACTTTTAAGATTAATGTATACGTCCGCGGGATTTAGAGTGCTATTAATGTCAATTAATATTAATAATTAAATGTTTATTTAAATGTCCTCCATCGGTGTAACGACACCGGCTTGTCGGTGTTAGCCGCCTTTAGCTGTCCTGTTAAAGCACAGATCGTCCTGGAAGCTGTTCAGTCTGTTATTATTACTGAAGATTCTGGAGAAAGTCAAAGAATGTGGGGTCATTTCAAGTGACACCAAGTGCCGCAGCTTAGTGAGGCTCATTGTGGAGCTTTCGTTAATGTTAGAAGTGGAACATACTTATGTTTTACATCACACAGTTGTTAAGTCGATTAAGTTGACAAGTTGATTAGTCTATGAACTTGTGTGGCATTTATTACCTGATGGATACTGTGTGTTTGTCATTGTTAACACATGCTGACACAGAAACCATCAGTTATCATCAAATCTACCTTCTATCAAGTTCCTCCACAGAGGTCTGTTATGGTGTGCAAGACTATTATGAATAGCGACACTGACGACATCACACATGATCAGTAGAGCTGTGGATCCATTAACAGCTTTTAATACCTGCAATAAAACCAATACGTTGGTCACAGTGTACTGATTCCTAAACAATTCTTTTATCAGTGGCATTTTTCTTATAAAGAGTAACGCAAAATGTAATATATTATTTCTCAGCTTATGATTTTTATACACTCAGACTAGAGCTGGGTTCTAGGCTATATCAAATTATTTCAAGTTTTGACTCATTATGACTGAAGTTTCTTTAGTCGTACCAGGGCAGTACTGATTAATTATTATTTATTATTATTATTATTTTTTTTTTTTACAAAAAGGAACAAACAATGTGTAGTGGCATACTCAGAACTGCAACTTTTTATTAGTTATTGTAGTTGCTTATTGATATTGTACACATACTGTACTTTTATTTGTGAAAACTACTTTTGAATCCTGTTTTATATTGAGCTCATATCCACAATAGAAAACTCATCAAATGTGGTAAGATCTATGTTGGGGCAAGAAAAAGAAAACCTCATCAATCAACACATCCACTGGAAATCAGTCTCATTTTCCAGACGTATTAGCCAGCCCTATCTCTCACCAGTTTTACAACATAAAAACTGAATTGGTTTGGCAGTGGTTATAGGATATACATGTCTGCCATCTAACGATACCATCTAATGTTGATCATTTGAAGTAAGAAATGGATGATGTCAATGTTTTGTTTTTATTCTAGGACAAGACCTTTGGCTTGAAAAACAAAAAGGGGGCCAAACAGCAGAAGTTCATCAAGAATGTTACTCAGCAGGTCAAATATGGACAACAAAGTGCCAGACAGGTTAGCAAACTCTTCTTCTCAGTAACTTTTTTCCTTTGTTTCTGCATGTATTGCATCATAAGTCAGGTTTCTTTATGTCTCAGCCTCTCAGCATACTAAGAAGGATTCTGTTGGGTTTCTGTAAGTTGGCCTAAGAGTCTGGCTTTGTCAAATTCTATATGTAAAGTGTCATGAGGTAATGTTTTGTTATGATTTGGTGCTATATAAATTAAAATTGATTGATTGATACTGTATTTCCCTCCTTTTTATACACAGTTTTTTTGACAGAAATTTAAGTGAAAATGCAACAGTGAAGTGAAACTATTTGTTTTGGGTTGCATTACTATGTGTCGTTTTATGTTTTTGTGCAGATTGCCCAGGCCGAGGCAGATAAGACCAGCAAGAAAAATGATAAGAAGAAAGAGATGGACGAACTTAATGAGCTGTTTAAACCTGTAGTCACAGCCCAGAAAGTCAGCAAAGGTAACAGACTCGTTTAGATCAGCAAACTTTATGTTTTATGTAAAGTCTTTACTGAAGAAAGTTTCTAAATATCTATTGCTCTTTTGGAATTAATAGATTCTTTTTATTTTCATGAAAACATTACTAATTGTACATAACGAGGTGAGTTTTTTAACCACAGTATACTATTAGATATTAGGATATTTTGTATTTAATTGGCAAATTATTTGTTAATGTTTTTTATGTCTGTTCTTTTCTTGAGGTGATGGGCACTGAATGTTTCCCTGAGGAATAATACATTTGATCTGTATCTCTATATATCCAGTGTGGACATTTGTCATTTATCTGTGACAAATGGAGAAAATTAAATGATGATGGTCTCCTGAACTAGCATAGCGTTGCACTTGTCTGACTCCAGTTTTACCTTCTCCGTCTCTCTGTGTATTTGGCAGTTTAATCAAAAGACTAATTGATTATTGACTCTTCTCCCTCTTTCTCTAGGTGTTGACCCAAAGTCGGTGCTGTGTGCGTTTTTTAAGCAAGGCCAATGCACAAAAGGCGATAAATGCAAGTTCAGCCATGACCTGTCAATGGAGAGGAAATGTGAAAAGAGAAACATGTATGTGGATGAAAGAGATGAAGACCTGGAGAAAGGTTAGTCTGTTATTTAGGTCATGTGCATATTATTGTGTAATAGAGCAGTTCAGTGTCATCTTAACCAAGTGGCACAGTGCTGTGCAAGCTGACTTTGAGTACACTACTGTTGAACAACAGTTTAACAAATTGTCATTTCTGTGATGTGTATTTAACATGGAGTTTGTGGGGTTTTTTTGTTTTTTTTTGCTGTTTAGATACTATGGAGAACTGGGATGAGAAGAAATTGGAGGAGGTGGTCAACAAAAAACACGGAGAGGCTGAGAAGAAGAAAGCCAAAACACAAATTGTAAGTCTAATAAGATTAAATTCTAAAAGCAGTGGGGGATTAAATGAACATTTCATGATTAAATAACTCTTTCGGGCTCATTACTTGGATATACATGAGTCCAAACTGGACCAGGCTGGTCCTTGAGAAGCAGCTGAGCCTCTAAGTCAGAGAAAGCTAAGATGATGGTGGTTTAAAATGAGGGCAGCATGAATTGGTATCATGAGGCCTTTTCCCACCAAAAGCCCAGGAACTTTATTACCTGGAACTTTTTTACCAGGAACTTTTTTTTCCAGGAACTTATTTGGGTAAAAGAATTCCTGGTAATTGCATTTCCACCGCACCCCAAAGTTCAGGGTAATTTATTAAAATCAGGTTGATGATGCAATAGTGAGCAGTAACTGCAGTGCAGTTCATGTACATTCACAAACTCAGCTCTAGTTCAATAAAATGACAGTGCTTTGAGTGGATGGTTTGGGTTTAATGTTTTGCTGGTTGTTAAATCACTTAATCCATCTGGAATACATTTTAAATGAAGTTA
>JAPTYQ010000008.1:1814074-1824476 GCA_029814465.1 Ostorhinchus cyanosoma
CACACACACACACACACACACACACACACACACACACACACACACACACACACACACACACACACACACAAGTCAATCAACTGGAGGTCTGTATATGCTGCCACTGAATCTCTATATGCTATCTATATACTCTATGTTGGAGTTCTTTGCAGTTCTCCTTGGTTCAACTGGACTGGTTTAGCTCTTTTGAAACAGTTCATCACTCATCCTAGAGACTTCTTCAGTTCTAATAACGGGTGGGGGAAACTGGGCCTATAGACCTGCAGGGGGTGTGGTCTGTGTAGGTGTTAATCCATATCCTAATGACCATTACTTCTCATTGGAGCTTTAAGGCATCAGAGTTAAAGGACCATGTATGTTTGAGCCTCTTCATAATAAACCATGGGAGTCCATTTCTGATACTGTGATCAGCAGGGACAGTTCTTCACTGAGATCGCAAGCAAACAAACATGAACATGAACCTAAACATTACATAAAACTTGACTTGATAGACCTTCAGCTTTAATCCAAGGGGTTTAACAGAAATGTTGTAATAACCAGTTAGGAATTACAGCTATATTAAACAGTGACTATGACTGTGAACCTGACAAAATTTAACAACTTTAACAACTTGTCTCAAAATACAGTAGAATGGCTCAACAGTCATAATGACAAACTTTTGTTAAAAAAACACTGAGATAATCATGATAATGAGTAGTGAAATACAGTAGATATACATGCAACTTCTCACAGAAAGATCCTTAGCATCATGCACTTCAAACTCTACTGCTGTACTCTAATAATGTGAGTGTCACAACTGTAAATCTGTTTTTCCATGCAAATTAAACAAAGTCTATAAACCTGTTTGCAAAAGCATTTTAGTTTCCCTTTTACAGTCCTAACCTCAGGGTTTCTCCATGTATTATCGTATGTTTAGTGGGTCATGGAATTTCAATTCTTCAATTTTATGATAATAGATTAATTTATTTACACACAGCTTGCAATGAAGAATGTGTCTCAGCTGCAACAAGTTCTTTAAGCCTAATTGATCCTGTGAGTAGCTTGACATTTCTTAAACAACCATCAGTTTGATATAGAGCATGAAGATTAGACTATGCTTCATTTTAAAAAGGTCGTGGTCTGATGAGTCTATTGAATCTGTTCCAGAGTTATGGATTTATTAGGGTGAGAGGAGAGGTGGATGAAAACATTACCCAGCATGCCTAGTGCCTACAATACAAACCTGCACAAGGGTGTGAAATTTTTATCATAAGCAGAATGCATTATTAATCTCAGGGGAAACCATTGTGTTACATTTGCTTCGTGCCATTATAAGAAAAACTAGCATGAAATTGCCAATACAAAAAAAATACACAAAACCACTAAAAAATACATTTTCCAATCAAGAAACCCCATTTTAGAGTATTATTTTTATTATTATCAACTTCATCTTATTAATATAGAAAATTTCTGAAAAACTAGAACAGCAAAACTTTAAAACCAGACCCTGCTAAAAGACGAAAAATCAGTTTTACTGCTGTCTACAATGGTTTTATGTTCATTTGGCTAAGGCAATGTCCAAAATAGCCTGAATGTAGACAACCATGAACATATCATGCACTAAGGGTTCAGTTTATTTTTATGTGCACTGTTTGTAAATCCATATTTAATGCACTTAGTTCATATTTGCACTCAAATCTTGCCCATGAATTACACATCAACTCAGCTCTCACCTTTCAATCAAATATCTGTTTTAACATGGCATACCTTTTAATTTTATATTACATGCATGTCCTGACACATTGAGATGGAATTGTAGAATGACTGGAATACATGTGACCATCAGAGGTGGTAGACTCAAAGCTTTTATTGGCTCTACTGCTGTATTTTTAGAGCTTCATTTAGCTAACATTAAAGCATCATACACAAATACACACAAAAAGGCTGAACTTTATGCATTTTCAAACTCATCCACTTCACTATCAGTATAGAATATAATATGCTCTTTTTCCATTAAATGTGCAGTACACACCAAGGCTTAATGCATGAGTTTACATTTTTATGTATTGAACAATCTTTTATGAAATTGCCATCTCAGCTTTTAGTGTCAATTTCTGCCAAATGTATTCTTTACTTTCAATCAATCAACCTTGCATATAAAGATGGACAAAAAGTAGTCTCTTCTGAACCACTCTGGTACATGATCTTGCAGTGTGCCAGACGACTGCACACTAATGAAAACATAATCAACATATTTAACTAGTTACAGTTGGATGTTCCAAAATCCCCCTGAATCATAAATGTTGTACCTTTAAAATACAAGAAAGGCTTATTTTCATTTGAAATTTCATTTAATCTTGTCATTTTATATAGTTTAGTGCAAAACCCACTTATGTCCTCTCACTGGGGAACCGTTAGCACTGGTGATGCAAGTCATGACCTGTAAATAGATGTGGACACTTATTAAAGTTGTTTGCTGTTTGTCAGAGAGAAGGCTAGAATTGAGGCATTTTATTGGTGAGAAATTGTTGTTGACCAGTGACATGTCAAATTCAATCAGTTTCGTTCCAATGGTCAGAGAAATGCAGAAAATGTTACATAAGAACCAGTGGCGGCTGCTGGTCTTTGTAAGAGGGGAAGCTCATTGTCGGCTTACATTATAAAATGCATCAATTTATTTATATGTAAATTCTGCCCTCCATTCCTTTTCCAGTAAATGGTCTGTGACCCTATCGTAACAAATAGCCAATTCCAGGGACCAGTGTTCTCCCAATGGCCAGCAGAGCTAGGCTGCTTAAACGATATTTAACTCAAACCAGGAAATGTTGAAATTATGTTAAACTGACACAAGGAAATACTATGAGAGTGTTTTATTTACAGTGTAAGAACTGAACAAGTAATTACCAACAAATGGGTTGCAGTTTGTCTTTTGATCCTTGCTTTCAAAGTCTGCGATGGGACTAAGCTGAGCTGTCAAGTGGCGGTGTATATCTCAAAATACCTGTCAATCAAAATGGGATTCAGCCTTTCAACTGATCCTCCAATCATCATGCGGAAGCTCAGCATCCAGGCCAGCCAAGGCCTGTCCACAGCTTCATTCACCCCCAGAGATCCTGAACATCCAGGGGCAGGGCAAAATCGTGGCATTTATCCAATGACTGTCTTTATAGTTTAGTTTTTAGAGAAAGAGTTATCGATGGCAAAAACAAGCAGCACTGACAGAAAAGGAAACCTTTCTGACACTGTGGGCTTCATCCGAAGTCCAAGACAACTGGGAGGAGCCTCTGGAACAAAGCCGGTGTTCGAAGAAATATAAAGAGAGATGGATACGACGGGACCCTGGACCACCTTCTAAGCAAACGAAAGAAGCTAAAGATGAACTACAGGGACCAGAAAAGAAAGCTTGGACATAGAGGCCAGCAGAAAAGAATCCCACATTTGGACCTGCTGGACTGGGTTTAAGGGGATTGGTGAATCAGACTACCAGTGCACTGAACTGGGCCACAGCAAACACTCGGTGGCTTTCAGTTGTGGATGAATCTGTTATTCAAACAGCAGCAAACGATACTGGTAAGTTTTGTTTCTCAAACGTATGGTTAATAGCTAATGAAAAGTTGACTTTACATATTAAAGCGAGCTACCAACATTACAGATGTTAAAACACTAGCTTATGGTATGCTAACTACAAGCTAACGTCATTTCCGTGTTGCACGCAAAACACCATTTCCTCGGTGGGTTGATAAAAGGCAGAACTGAACCAAGTAGTTAACTGTGTTCCAGTAGACAGGGTTATGTTCTGAACAGTATTTAACAGTAGTTAACTGAACTGTGTTCCAGTAGACAGCTTGGTTTCTTTTGTTCTTTACAGTTCTTGTCTGTGGATGAGGAACAAGAGACATACCAAAAGCAACAGGATTTTTCTTCCCTTTTGTAAAGTTTTTAAAGCATGGGTATATGTCCATGTGTTTGTAACAGAAAGACTGTTCATTTTGTTCTGTTCATGTAGCGTCCATGTCCCTTAAGATCAGATGTTTGATTTAAAACTTAAAACCCTGTTGTCTGTGAGCCTCTTTATGTTTCAGTCTCAATGAGCAACCGTTAGGAAATAATTAATAATAATCACTTTACTGTCCACAGACGTGGAAATTTGTCTTTGGCTTCACATGTAGATTTTAAAAATCCAAGGTATACAAAATAAATATCCATCCATCCATCCATTGTCTTCCACTTCATCCAGGGCCGGGTCGCGGGGGCAACATGCCCAGATTTCCCTCTCCCCAGCCACATCCTCCAGTTCTTCGTTCCCAGGTCAGCTGAGACACATAATCTCTCCAGCGTGTCCTAGGTCTTCCCTGAGGCCTCCTCTCATTGGGGACATGCCTGGAACACCTCTCCAGGGAGGCGTCTGGGAGGCATCCGAAACAGATACCTGAGCTACCTTAGCTGACCCCTCTCGATGTGGAGGAGCAATGGCTCTACTCTGAGCTCCTCCCTGGTGACTGAACTCCTCACCTTGTCCCTCAGGGTGCGCCTAGCCACCCTGCGGAGGAAACTCATATTGGCCGCTTGTATCCAAGATCTGGTCCTTTCGGTCATGACCCAAAGCTCATGACCATAGGTGAGAGTAGGAACGTAGATTGACTGGTAAATCAAGAGCTTCGCCTTTCGGCTCAGCTCCTTCTTTACCACAGCAGACTGATACAATGTCCACGTACAATGTCCACGTCGCTGCCGATCAGCCTGTCAATCTCCCGCTCCGTCCCTCCCCCACTCGTGTACAAGACCCGGGATACTTGAACTCCTCCACTTGGGGCAAGGACTCCCCATCGAACCGGAGAGGGCAGGCCACCCTTTTCCGGTCGAGAACCATGGCCTCAGACTTGGTGATGCTGATCCTCATCCTACTCCCTTCACACTTCACAGCAAAGCGCCCCAGTGCACACTGAAGGTTCACATTTGATGAGGCCAGTAGGACATCATCTGCAAAAAGCAGAGATGAGATTCTATGGCCCTCACACCGCACCCCCTCCAACCCCTCGCTGTGCCTAAAACTTCTGTCCATAAGAATTATGAACAGAACCAGTGAAAAAGGGCAGCCCTGCTGGAGTCCAACATGCACCTGGAAGAGGTCTGACTTACTGCCAGCAAGGTGAACCAGACTCCTACTTCAGTCACACAGGGACTGGACTGCCCTTAGTAGAGGGCCCCGGACCCCATACTCCGGGGCGCCCCCCAAGGGATATCACCTGGGACACGGTTGAATGCCTTCCCCAAATCCACAAAACACATGTGGATGAACTCCCATGAATCCTGGAACACCTGATGGAGAGTGTAGAGCTGGTCCAGTGTTCCACAACCAGGATGAAAACCGTATTGTTCCTCCTGGATCCTAGGTTCCACTATCGGTTGGATCCTCCTCTCCAGTACCCTGGAATAAGCTGAGGAGTGAGATCCCCCTGTAGTTGGAGCACATCCTCTGGTCACCCTTCTTGAAAAGGGGAACCACCACCCCGGTCTTCCAATCCAAAGGCACTGTCCACGATCACGAGACTTGAGGTACTCAGGGCGAATCTCATCCACCCCTGCCCACAGGCAGCCTGTGAGCCTGAGCTCAGGGAAAGCAAACCAGGGCCTTACACATATGAATCCTGATACGCATTTGTGGATCTCTCACGGCAGAACTGTAGCAAAATTCACATGTATAAAGAGAAACAATCGAGAAGCTGCTGGACTTGTAACCAATGATCTGGGTGTAGCGCGATAAACAACCACGGGGGGCAGACGCGCCCTCGAAAAGTCAATGAGCTCTCTCGAAGTCGATTTCAGTTCCCTCGCACGAGATTGATTTCTGCTCTCGCGAAGTTGTTTTCAGTTCCCTCGCGCGAGATTGATTTCTGCTGTCGCGAAGTTGTTTTCTGTTCTCTCTCGCACAAATCTAAAATATCAAACTATTAAATGTTCAACAAACACTGACGATTTAATTTCACAGTGTAAGTGTGAAGCAATGGCAGATAATGGTCTATCTACTTTTTTAATTTAATATGAAAGTCCATGGTTATAATTATCCGTAAATATACAATAACATACATCTCTGGCGTTTATAACAAATCAAACCGTTTAAAAATCGGTTGAAAACTGAGCAAGTTGTGGTTAATTAAATAGTCCATGCTCCATCAGCTTTAATGTTATCAGTGAGTCAGCAGCCCCTAGGTAAGATGGCCACCGCGTAGCGAAGTCAGCCATCATTGGCTCACAGCGTTTGGAACCTATCTAGCTATCTAGTGGAAAAGTCCCCCTAAGTAAGATGGCCGGCCGGTGACGACGCTGGCGAAAGTCCCATCAGCCATCTGGCCTTTCAAAGGATATCTATGCTCTGCGTCTGCCCCCCCGTGGTTGTTTTGTGCGTTGCACCCAGATTTCTTCTTGCGCGCAGAAATGATTTGCGAGAGAGAACAAAAAACAACTTCGCGAGAGCAGAAATCAATCTCGTGCGAGGGAACTGAAAACAACTTTGCGAGAGCAGAAATCAATCTCGCGCGAGGGAACTGAAAACTTCGCGAGAGCAGAAATCAATCTCGCGCGAGGGAACTGAAAACAACTTCGCGAGAGCAGAAATCAATCTCGCGCGAGGGAACTGAAAACAACTTCGTGAGAGCAGAAATCAATCTCGCGCGAGGGAACTGAAATCGACTTCGAGAGAGCTCATTGACTTTTCAAGAGCGCGTCTGCCCCCCGTGGTTGTTTTGGGGGCTACACCCAGATTTCTCCTCGCGCACAGAGATGATTTGCGCGCTTGCAGTTAATATCTATGCGTGTGAAATAACGAAATACGCGAATGCATGTTTTTATCGTGCGACCGCGTTTTGAAACTATTTTGATGCCATACTCGACGGGGCTCCCTGTGTCTTCAGCAGTGGAGCCAATACCAAGCGGTGGCACTGGATTCCACTGGAAATTGGTACATTGTAAAGTATAAGCAAACGCTGGACAAAACAATGGGTCCTTTCTGGGAGCGGCGGTCCTGGTTGCAGACCGCAAGCTGGGATTCTCGCACCTGCCAAAGACACGAGTCTTAAAACATGGAGGAAGAACAGACTCATCTGTAAAAACGCCTTGAACCTTACTTGCTGGAGAAGGTGTGTGCTCGTGGGCAGCGAGAGGAGGGGGAGAGCCAGACGGAGGGAATCAGCGGCTGTCCCCACTGCAGCTCAGGATCTACAGCAAAACATGATTTGGGTCTGCTTCGGCCGAGGGCCGAGAATAAAAGGCGAAGCAACAAGTGACTTACCCTGGGCCAGAAGCCCCGAACCCACAGCTCAAGCCGCACCAGGCGTGCTCCAAACAACAACTCAGGCCAGTCACCAGACGCCGCGACCGCCGACCGCCGCACCTGAACTACATCACGTGAGCGCGTACGGACCACCCACTACTTATAGGTTCTGCTCGGTGCCACTTACCAATCACCACCAGATAAAGGTGCACACCGACATGCCACAAATAGATGATTAGGTTTGGGAGGATTTTCATTTATACTGATGCTATATGTCCAGTGACTGAGAGTGGTAAATTTGTCCAGCGTTCCAGGTTGTCTTCTATTGTTTTGAGCAGGGGGCGCCATTGCTTCTAACAAACTATGAATTTTTTCACTTCTCTTTACTAACTGCTCATTCACAAATCAACTCAAAGGAAGTGGCTTCCTAATGTGGAGAAATGGGGGCGTAGTAGTGTGCTGATTACAAATTGTGAGTGCGCACCTGTCAATGTAAAATGATTCGGATTCACATACATACATAAGGAAGGTGGTGAGAACAAAATTGGCCAGTGCCACAGTGATTTTGCCTACGATTTTGTGCAAAGTAAGAACATTTCCACTCACATATTAGTGAATAAGGCCCAATGAGTCTTTCCTGGTTAAATAATGGTTAAATAAGATAAACTAAATTCAGGTCCTAGTTGCCTAGACAGCCACCATCACCTCAGACTTGTTTCTGGCTGTTGTATTTTTGCAATATTTTCCATTTTCCACATTGTTGGTTTTTTGTAACAGTCCTTTTAGTTCTTTCACATCCGTCTTTGTGTGGGAACCATCTGCACATGTGCTGCCATTCTCTATCCATACAAGTCATGTTTGTTTTCCGTCACTTCATTTAATTTTCTGTTTCTCTGCTGCAGTCACAATTTCCTGCTTTTATTTCCTTTCCTTTTCATTCATGAGCCTTGTCGCTTGCTGTCTCTGCACATTGCTCTGCTTCTCACCTACTTCATCATTCACAAATGGATTTATTTCTTACTCTGGCTCATTCTTTTGTCGACAAATCTCTTCTTCCTGTCTCATTTACACTCCAATGCTTGCTTTGCGTGTGAGATCTTACATTTGTATTCAAACACTCTGTTACTGAGCATCACAGTTTTTGTATCCTTTTCCTTGCTTTTTTTTCAGTATTTTATTATCTTTTCACTCTACAGTCTGTTCATCTCTTCCTCACCACATTCAGCAGTTATTGCTGTTACTGGGAGCATCAAGGACTCTGTTAAAGGAATGATATGGTGGATTCAGACAGACTAATCCTATTAACTGCTGCGTAAAAAGAAGAGAGCCAGAAAAAAGAGTCATCATTCTGCTGAAATGTACTGTATGAAAGCTTGTTGTGTCATGCAAGCCCTTGCTGTCATGTCCCGAAAAGTAGTCCAAAAAGGGGTAGGAAAATACAAGCTTACATCTACTAAAAGTAGCTGTTTCTTCTAGACGGTTTTTACCAGGGCGTGGGTGAAGCCTGAAGGAGTATTAAGAGTTCGACATGAAGACAATCCCTAAATAAATATGCCCTTGGTCAGGGCCTGAAAGGATATTACACCCAGGAACTGCTTATGAAGCAGCAGGGTGCTTTAAAGAATTTGGTAACCCAACATTTTCAATTAAATCTGAAAATCCTTTCATGATTTTTTTCCCCCTCATCCCCTTGTACGCTGCATGCTGATGCCAAGTTGAAAGATCTCGGTGTTGGTGAGGTTGGGGTGATAGCATAGGGTGAATTACCCTGTCTCCTTCATGAGCATTTACGGAATTGACACAGTCTTGAAGATGTTGCAATGAGACTGTTTTCCAACTGTGGACGTAAAATGACAAGATCTTTATGTCTTCCTGTTGCCTTAGTCTTTTTCTGATTTGGTGTTCACACACATTTGATAAAACAGTTAGAGGTGCAGGCAACTGGGTTCAACTTCCTTCTTTAATCAAGAATTGAGAAGAATATAAACGACCTCTGACCTTGCTGCATTCAACATTAATGGCATAGAGACTTTTTTTTTCTGTCCACTGATTCAGATTTAACCAAATGAACTACATATTTGAAAATCCCCAAAAGTAGAAATCCTTTACATTTGATGAGACTAAAGCCTCTCTTTTATGACACCCGAGTGAGCAAATTCTTAAGGTGTATTCATCATAGATGAATACACCTTAAGAATTTGCTTACTTATTTGCTTAGTTATAAGATGAATTTTTATGTTTTTGAATGTCAACACTCCAGTCTACATTTTGGCACAATTCTTTGAGCCCTGCTGTGGTATTGATAGTGTTTCTGAAATCCTAATTTACAAATCAATAGAGCCTCATATACTTCCAAAGAAATCATATGTGATTACCTGCTTCACTCTAGGATAAAGCATGTGAGTTTCCATCAAAGTGAGTTTCACAAAATATCACACCATTGATGAGGTACAGACTAGGGAAAAAAAATTAAAAAACAAATAAATCTTAAAGGTACAGTGTGTAGAATTTTCGAAGTGTTCTTTCCAATAATCAACCTAATTATTGATTAAAATGAAATAAAATAGTGTCTGATAAGTCAAAAGATCAATTTGTTCGATTACATTTAACCTAGAAAAACCCGTTTAAATATACATAGCGCGGGTCCAGCTCGCTGGGTGCCGCCATGTTCTCCGCCATTTTTTTCCATACATGAGCCAACAGAGGACAAAAGGCGAAGTATCCTCCTGTAGAACGGGATGGACTTCTGCACTGGTTGTACCGGTTGCTGGCGGTAGGAAAGGGGGGCGCTGTAGCCCCTAAGTAACATTTAAAGGAGAAGGAGAAGAAGAAACCCAACCACTGAAGAGTGAAATCTCACTGTAAGCTCATAAGCTGTGTGAAAATACTGGAAGATAGTGGATCACATACGGGCTCTAGTCTCGAAGAAAAGAAAACAAGATGAAACTATTAAACTTCATGATCGACAGCGACAGAAAGCTCTGGTGAATACCGAGGACAGGAGCCTGAGAAGTGACGCTGAAGTCTGTTTTCACCTGGACAGGTAAGTCCACACTGGATTTAATTCATATTGTGGTACTACAGTGGAAACCGCTTATAGTGATCACGTTGGTCCAGAGCCAATTTGAACACTATAAGCGGTTGATTACTAAA
>JAPTYQ010000008.1:1835184-1847721 GCA_029814465.1 Ostorhinchus cyanosoma
ATTTGGTATAAGACTGTAACATAACAAAATGTGGAAAAGGTAACGCGCTGTGAATACTTTCCGGATGCACTGTACATCGAATGTAGTTAAGCTTTTAAATGTTTTTTTTTTTTTTTAATCACATACCCTTTAAGGATGATTTTACAACTACTTGTTACAACTAACATCATTCTAAACTGGGGATGATAACCATTCCCTGTAAATGAAGACAATGCAGAAGTATCTTAAGATGCAATAATACCGCCAATTGTCAAACGATGTTGGCTCCATTGACATCCATAGAAAAAACAAACAAAAAAAAATAGTTGTTGCATGCATATTTTTCTGTAGTCCTGCATTATATTTTTGTATCATAATTGTGGAAGTCAGATCAGTAATATTTTACTAGTCATTACAGTGTTGCTTTACTTGAACCAGAATGTGGAGGACTGCCTGTATCTTGGTGGCCCTTTTGTAAATTATTCCTGTGATGAGTCTTAGCTTATACAAAGTTTTGGTATCTTCTCCCCCATCTTTTTAAAATAGCTAAATAACAAACAGCATCAAGAATCAGAATGTAACATCTGTATTGGCATAGCCTCTTGGCCAAAATGTAATTTTTAATCACTACCGGTAGCAACCTCAACATTTACAGTTGGTGCATCCCTATATGTTCATTTCTCAGTCAGCAGCATGTCTGTTTTTAGTAAGTAGTGTTAAGTTTTAGTTATCAGTGGTTCTCCTACCCTGTCATTCAGTATATAACTGTGGCTACATCTACTTCTTTTACATATTGTGTAGTCTGATTGTGGTCTGCTGACTAATATCTTGACAAGAGTCAATTTCCGACTTTCTACAACATGACCTGTTAATCCTAGACTGATATTTTTACCAAGTGTGACAACAAAAAAGATTAAGCCAGACAACATGACCTTTCCTCTAAGTCCACTGTCTGCACAGAGGCAACTTTCATCCATCTACTCATTTGTTTTCTGTTGCAAACAAGTATATGATGCATTCTACTGAATTGGTTCAAATTGCAGTCCCACGATGAAAAACACATTTTAAAAAACAATTACTGTAGGTGTTCAGACTTTACATGTGTCGAAATATCATATTATGGTCTAATTAACCACAATATATTAGTTGAAATAATACAAAATTATATTAAAAATAATCCTATATATGTTACTTCCTATTGGAAGGTGGCTGTCCCAATCTCTAACCCCTAAATTTCAATTCATGAAAATAATACTTAAATGATTTTTGCCACTTTCCAAACTGTTGTTTTTAAATACACCTATTTTATTTCTTTTATAGGAAAGTTGAAATAATGAGATTGAGTGTGTGGATATTTTTTTAATTAAAATACTCCATATTAAAACTGCGGTCCCATGTTTTCATGTCACTACCGAAACACAAAGCATTTTAGTCCATGGGATGGAGCCTGGTTTTAACCACACTCCACATACCTGCTGATCCTCAATGGCAACCTGGTGAATAATAAGTTTACATCAGTCTGAAGTAAATGCCTTCCAAAGTTTGAAAATCAGCATGTGGTTTTAAGGGCTGTCACTACCGAAATGCAGAATTTTTGCTATTAATCAAATACTTTTGTTTTTTAACGTAAATATTATGTTTTAATCTGTGTACACCGATTCAGAATTGTGTTTGTAGCCGTTTTTAGCCTAGCATTGTTGAGTTAATGGTAGGGTATGAGGTCTTAGAAAAACGGTTTGAGCAAGCTACATTTTGGAAATGCATAATTTAAAAGTCCAAACCCCTTTCTTCAGACATCCCCCCAAAGCCACGGCTCCAGAATACTGGCACACGCAATGCTTGTTCCCGAGGGTTCACAAGGCAACTCTCATTAATGGTGAAATCAATATCATCAACTTTATACATTTTACCAGAAATGTAGTGTTTTGATACATCATAAAAATCCAACATCATAAAATATGTTAAAATATTAATTTTAATTTATTTAATTGTGGAAACCACCTACATTAATGTTAAAAAGAGCCTGTACATGGGGGAATGGAGAAAAAATATGAATAATTTAACATAAGTATCTTAATTCTAAAGGAAATGTTATGTTTCGATTATAACAAATTTTGGGAGAGGAAATTTGTATAACGTACGCAAATAAAAAAAAATGAAAATTGACTGTACTTTTACTAAATATGTGTTCCTTAGATCTGGTGCAACATGGCTATGGTAAAAGTTTTCCCAAAATAGCATACAAATTTCACACACTTTCCAACCCTGAATTTGAACCAATTCGGTAGAATACCTCATATAGGTTTTTTTTCCACTCAATTGATGTTAATCACAAAGAGTTTTACAGCCGCTGTAAAACCACTGTAATCACCAACCTGCAGGTCTGGGAGACTGCTTCTTTATTACACAATAAATTGACACCCAAAAGTTGTCAGGATGCAGAAAGGTGCAGTAAATCTACCTTGTTATTTTGTGTATTTGTAGATATTTCTCCCACTAGCCAAGCTTTGTGTGAAGATGTGGTGACAGTGCTGACAGTTTTCTGTGAAAAACTGGAGTCGGTGGACAGGTATCGCTGCACTTTCCAAGAGGATTATTCCTCTTCCTTATCATGTTTGCTATAACAAAATAGCATTATCAACATTCACCTTTGTATATACATTTTACTTTCAGTGATAACCAGCTCCTGCAGCTCCTGTACCTGGAGTGCATCCTCTCCATGCTCAGTAGCTGTCCGCCCACAATGCATCTGTCCAGAGGTTTCACTGACCTTGTATGGTAAGGCTTAGATGCTTGTTTACCATAGAGTATATGCAATGTAGTAAATATGGTTTGGGAAAAAAAAATGTATTTAATATGTATATATAAAAGTGACTGATTCTGTATTATTGCCTGCAGTAGCTCTGCACAGAAACAGCAGAACAGAAATATCCATTGAAATTCTTTACAACAGTGAAGAAGTCAAATCAGTGCTTTTACCATCATTAGATCCTTTTTTATGCAAGTATCCATACCTCTAACAGAGTGAAGAATTTGTGTATTTTCACCACCTCTGATCCTCATTTTTTACTCTGCTTTTGTGCTTTTCTTACTTTTACTATCTTTATTATACTGTAAGTTGCTGTACACTCAAAAATAACCAAAATTTTACTACTTTTTCTAGGAAACAGCTATGTCCGTCCCTGGTGGCGATCATGGGAAATCCTGTCAATGATAAAACCATCACCTCACACCACAGCCATATAGGGGTGCCAGACCGGGATAGACTCTCAGACAGACTTAGTTTAGGTAAATTGATTGGGAGTTTATTGGTTTGGTTGGTTCTTGGGAAAATGTGGAAGTGAATATGTGCACTG
This sequence comes from Ostorhinchus cyanosoma, assembly GCA_029814465.1. NCBI lineage: Eukaryota > Metazoa > Chordata > Actinopteri > Kurtiformes > Apogonidae > Ostorhinchus > Ostorhinchus cyanosoma. The sequence goes on from JAPTYQ010000008.1 coordinate 1,838,520, forward strand.
TAACTGTACAGTGAATAAGGTAAATTTGAACTCAATGTCCAGTTTTTATCTGTTGACAAACACTTAAATGTGGTGGCCCAGAGGTGCAACAGCCCAAAAAATTATCCAGTCTAAGAAAAAAAAGAGATTGTGATTTATTTAAAAAGAAGTATCTGAAAATAAATGTGCCCCTTAAAAAACATAAACTTGTAAAAAAAAAAAAAACAACTTATGATAAAAAATAAATTTGTACAAAGAAATAAAATAAACTTGTATGATTTTTTTCAAAAACAATCTAAAATAAAATAGATTTACAAAAGTCTCTCAAAATAAAATTGAGCAACATAAAAATTTTTATTCAAACTAAATATTAAACTTAATATGCCTAGACCACCACAAAAAATAAAAGCATGGGTTCAAAATTTTTAAGGCCAGGCTAATGTGGCTAACGATAAGGAAGTAACCCATAGGAAGTGGAGGTCAGTGCACTAAAATACTTAAACAATCAAATGTACAATTTGAAAGATGAAACCAAAAATGGACCCCAATTTAATCAAAAATTTACTCCAGTTTGTCATGCAAATTAAGGCAGTACTTTACCAAAAAGTAACCAGTGAAACATATTAACATTGTCATTAATGTTGTACCATTGGCTTTATAAACTTGTATAACCTATTGTAGCTGAAAAACATTAATCACGCCCAGACATTGAAAATTGACAAACAACAATACGAGGTTTGCAAAGCCAGTTTTAATGTTGTGAAATAAAAACATTACAAATTAGAAAACAATGGAACAAAAAAAAAACTATGGAAGAACTAAACCTTGTTAAATTTTCAATATATAACATTTAATTTGTAGTGGGATCTCTTCTGTGATGAGAGCTGGTCATTTGTTGATATTACCAAACCCCAATCCAGCTGTTTCAAGTGCCTACCTCTATAATAATGGCCACAATTTGCTGATTTCCAAATTGAAGACCTTGGAAATGGTTTTAATTCACATCAACAAAGAACCTAGCACAAAACAGACTCTAATACAAACTTGTATATGACTATTACATTGAACTTTTAAATGCCAAAATATTATTTCACCAACATTATCAGTAAAAAAGCTCTTGACTCAAAAAATGTCACTTATTGTGTACCAATATGAATTTGTCTCAATATGAAAGCCTCCTACTGGAAGTCACAGTTCATAACTTAGGTTTCTGCTTAGTGGGTTTTCTCTATTTTATTCTATAGAGATCATTTAAATATTAGCTTATGCTTTTATTTATGGTTGTAAATGGGAGCAAGACAACTTTTGATCGAGAAAACTTTCATATTTCATATCATTTTCGTTGTCCAGGGATTGGTTTGGAGGTAGAGTCCACTTCTGGTGGGGGGGTATCCGATCAAGGGAGAGGATCAGGCTGCTCATCCAGTGCCCCCGCCAGGATTGCACCGGTGGTGCGGACAGTGTGCTACATTGCTGCTGAGCTTGTGCGTCTGGTGAGCTGCGTGGAGTCGATGAAGCCTGTGCTGCAGTCACTCTATCACAGGATCCTACTTTACCCCCCTCCTCAGCACCGTACTGAGGCCATCCGCATCATGAAGGAGGTAACCACACTAACAAACCTTTGCTTCTGACCTTTTACTTATTCACTTAAGATTTCCGGAAATTTGACATGGTCAGAACTTGTAACATACAGGATTAGTGCATCATTTCAGAAAATTCAATCCCCTTTAACATAACCAGATTACTTACATGTATTTTCAAAATACAATGAATGCATTTAACTTCAGACAGAAATGTTTGGAAAGCACACGTTTGGCCAAATTCAGGATTTGTTTGTCAGGTACTCTATACAATAATGAGATAGTATGATGAGATGAAACAAGTGAATGTCGATGAATCACATTGAATCTCTGTGTTTGTCAGATTTTGGGCAGCCCCCAGCGGCTATACGACCTTGCTGGTCCATGTGTGGCCGAGTCTGAAACTAGAAAACGCTCCTTCTCGAAGAGGAAATCCCACCTGGATCTGCTCAAGCTGTATGTTATATTTCTGTTGATGTCTGTCTAAAATGTTATTTGTACATTGAAGAGTGATGCGCATTATTTTAGACTCTTAAACCTCAGTCACAAAGCTTCTTACAAACGATGGGTTGGTATGAATCTCCCAGTTTGTGCGAGATCTGGAGTTTGTATACATTCCTGGAGGGAGCAGTAGTTTCTTACAACTGTGTACATCTGCCGTACAATTTGCAAGAGCAACTTGAGGCCTCCGTGAGAAAATGACGTGACTTTGTGTTGTATGAAGACCGTATAGTTGTCAAGTTCTTCATAAAGGTGCTTTGGGACCTTCCTATGTCATATCTACAACCTCTTCATGAATTATTTTGTTGTAAGGTGGCCGTATGGTACCCCTGTGTGCAACTCACGGCACTCGATGGTAGGAAGATCTTACGGTTTTTCAGAATATTTAGATTTCTATATAAACAGTGATCATGTACTTAAAGTCCTGTGCCGTGATCATCGCATTCGAGATGGCAATAATGCCCACAAGGCTGAAACTTCTACTGCTACACGTGCAAGTTGAAGAAAAGAAAGATCAAGCATTTATGGCTACTGTTTCAGTCCAGCACCAGCAGAGAAGAGGGACATTCTAAAACGCTAAACATAAAAAAAGCTTAATGTAGCTTAATGCCTGAGAACAGTGATCAATCATGACCAAATTTAATCTTCGAGGTATTAATAAATTGTACCAACCAAAGGTAAGAACTTCTTTAAAATTAATGTGTAATGTAGCTTAATGCCCGATAACAGTTCATGGGGACACCTCTAATCATGTCCACTTCACCTCTGCAAAAATCATGACAACCCCAGAATTATGAATGCTGACGTTAAGCCTTTCCCTCTCCATAGGTGCAAAAAACCTCCCAAAACAACATAGTTTAATCGTAGAATGTTGTTTTTTCATTCATTCATCCATTCATCTTCTGAACCACTTTACCCTGGAGAGGGTCGTGGAGGTGTTTGGAGCCTCTCCCAGCATTAGAGATATCCACACAAAATTTGGTATGATCAATTGCTGTTTTCTGACATTTAGCTACGTTAAGCTTTTTTACAGAAGACCAAGATGTTGGTTGGTACAGCCATGGACACAGAGACGGCACCTCTATGAACAGTGATATATGAACTTATGAGATTGTATTTTATCTTTGGGATCATGCGCTGTCCATAGTGCTGAATCCCACATTCCTGTAGAATATGCATGAAAATATTGACCTGCACTGTTAAACATAATAAAAATTAGGAGTCATAGTAAGACATCACATGAAGAAATTTGAAGTAGAAGGTATTGAATAAAACAAAGATGCACAAGAATAATAGAGGGAACTGAACCACTAACTGTCCATCACAGAGTGGCATCACCTACTGGCTTCAGTTTTAATGCACAGTTGTTGCACCTTGGTTTCACCTTTTCTTTTTCTCATATTGGATTGAGGGCAGAATGTATATGCAACAACTTACTGCACATGTTTGAGATACTAAGTGGCTTTACAAAAGAGCTGTTCTAGCTTCTTAGCATGCTAACTTCAGAGCTAACTATAGATATCTGTACATTAGAATATTAACATCTTTGACACAATGTCCAAGTTATTATTTCTTCAGGTACTTTATAATTTCTGTTGCACGAATGGCCCCTTTAAAACTCTGTACAAACATCCATTTCATTACGTTTCAATTATCCTGAGGTCCATTCAGGGTCATTTGAAACCAGACCTTTCTCATTTAGGAGTAGTTACAAAGACAGCCTCAAACTTGTAACTAACATAGTGCTAAACTAATATTGTCACACTAAAACCTCTAAATTATGCGTGGAAGGTAGCTGGCCTTAACTTGATTAAGGTTGATCAGTTGTAATGTCTGTCATCTCTTATTTCACCCTTGTCTATTGCAATTTTGTGAAAATTTCATTTTATTTTTTGTCCTTCTATCTTGTTGAACTTTTATTATTTTGTGTGTAATGAAATATTAATGTGTTTCTCATTTCTTATTTCACCCCTGTATTAAGCCTTTTTATGAAAATTTTATTTATTTATTGTAAATTCTAACTGATGTGAAGCACATTGGGCTACAATTTTTGTATGAAAGGTGTTATACAAATACAGTTTCTTCTTATTATTATTATTGATATTATTATTATTATTATATCCATAAACTTGCTGACAGTAGAAACCTGCAGACACAGTAACATTTGTACATATTTGTGTCACTGTTACAGAGTGATGGATGGCATGACGGAGGCCTGTATGAAGGGAGGCATTGAGGCCTGTTACTCTTCAGTCTCATGTGCCTGTGCTCTGCTGGGGGCACTGGATGAGCTGTCCCAGGGCCGAGGCATCCAACCTGAGCAGGTATGAAGGGAAATGGGTCTGAAATACAATGTAGGTGTGTGTCATCAAACAACTCCAGGAAAGTCTCAGAAGACAAAAAGAAAAAACTATTTGTCTATTTGAATGAAGCAAAACTAGAAGCAGCAGCTTTTTAAAATATGGTGTTTGTAATAATTTGGATGAAGTATTACTGTATAGACTTGTGAAGTCAAACCTTTTTGGAACTATTGTTATGCTTATCTCATACTCTACTTTCTCATGTGGCATTTTTAGTGCTATAAGTAAGAGATATTTCAAGAGAGTAAACTATTGTAGTGACAGTTTGAAAATGACAGAAGAACAGAGGAAGGACTGCTAGAAGCATTTGAGAGCTATATTAAGTGTAGCATTAATTTGGAGCATTGTGATAAAGAAAAAATCCAACCAAATCAGAATACAAGGTAAAGTTAGCCGGCATAGTACACTCTTAATAGAAATCAAAGACTGCACAGTATTATTTCTAGATTTAATATATTTCGAACTATTACTGAAGTAGTTAAATATGATGTGAGATTTAATAAATACAAGCAACACAAGACAGATCCCTCTTTTTCTTTGCTTGCTAACCACTGTAAGGATATTAACATCAACTAAGAGAGTCTGTATTCATTAACTGAAGGTTAGATCCATGTGCGTGTGTGTGGGGATGGATCTATCCATCTGTCTGTCTGTCTTACTTGAAATTTGTTATAAAAATATGGGATTGGGTCGTACCCATTTCTGGGAAGGGTAGAACACAGACTCAGTGAAGAACTGAGTATCTGCTCTCTCCAGGCTCGACTTCTCCTCAGGCGACTGGATGACCTGAAAGATGGGACAGAGTCAACACGAGAGTCCATGGAGATCAATGAGGCAGATTTCAGGTGGCAGAGACACATCCTGTCATCTGAGCAGCCTCCGTGGGACCCCAGCTCTTCTTCCTCAAACATGGCCACCACAGGGGCCACTGAACGCAGTCCTGACATAAGCATCAGTATCACCACGGAAACAGGCCAGACCACGCTGGATCTGGAGGTAGGGGAGCTCAGCCTAGGTTTGGGCCACACCACTCCTGAGGACTGTGGAGAGGATGCACGGCTTCCCTCACCATCATCTTGTGCGGGCCAGGAGGGAACCAAACGACATGTGGTCCTGAGGCCTGACCGAGTTAGCCACAGGGAAGAGGGAGGAGGATGTACAGGAGATGTTGAAGTGGGAAGAGAAAAAGAAAAAGGGGTAGGAGGAGGAGAAAGAGGAGGCGTTGTCCCTCCTGATGTGGTACAACGAAGCCATGCCCTCGTCTATCCTGACATCACCAACTTCCTGTCTGTGGAGTCCCGTGCCAGGTCTCATCATGGTGGATCACGATACAGTGAGAGCAACTTCAGGTAGGAGTGTATGTCCAAGCTTTGGCTGTTAACAGATTACCACAGAACTAATTTCACTACAAACTTTTCATACCGTCCTAAGGCCTTTTTCCACTGCACGTTTTCGTAACAGCACGGCACAGCACAATTCAACTCTACCCCCATTTGGCCCTTTTCCACTGGGGGCTGGACCTGGGTCCCATTACGATTTTTCATACCAGTTTCAGAGGTGGCTCTAGCCGTGCTGAGTCGGCACTAAAACGTGACGTGAACAGTGCTGTCCACTGATTGGTCAGAGGAAATGTTGTCTATACCTGTGATGAAGCTTGGGGATCTTTAAATAATCACCCGCCATGTGTGGAAAAACATACTTGCGAGAACCTCAACAGCATTTTCAGTGACAACAAGCACAAACAACAACAGCAGTATCGCCTCCATGTCATCCAGTGCCTCCATCGTTGTTGTTTACTTTACTCACCGCGGCGTGACACTTTATTAGTCGCTGAAAATGACGTACGAAAGTGTCAACCCACCAACTCCTCCCATTTTAACTAGGCCCAACTAGTAACGGCTACCAGTGGAAAAGCAACCGTGCCGGTCCGACAAGTGGGTAGAGTTGTGCCGTGCTGAAGTGTGCCGAGTAGAGTAGTGTAGGGTTTGCAGTGGAAAAGCACCATTACTGACTAGACAGGGAGAATCCTTTGGACAGTGCCTGTGTTTTTAATTTTTCGCTAACCTCGACTAAATTTTACACTTTAAAAATTTTTCTGTCAATCTAAACTGCATTGCACTTGAAAAATGTTATCAAACTTTTGTTTTTACTTTCATCATGGTGTGTACTGCTGACCTCTTGGCCAGGTTACCCTTGTAAAAGAGATCTCAATCTCGATGGGAATTCATCTGGTTAAATAAAAGAATAATTAAGTAAATATACAGATTGACCATGACAGTAATTTGACTGGACTTTCTCAACATTTTCTGGAAATCAAAACCTAATCTGATGCCATATGTACTGAACAGGGAGGGCAGATTAACATTTTATGCAGTCCAGAGTGTTGATAGGAGTTTCCAGTTTTGCTGGAGGTTTATTATGAACAATGCAGTTTTTTGAATATGTAGCAGCAGCAGCATCACATTAATATACTGAATACATCAAGAGCAGCACACATTTAACACCATTTTCTGCCGTAATCTTTTAGTTAGTTTGTACTTTATGGCCAAGTCATATTTTTGGCCAAATTGTGATATAGTACCTGCATGAAGTGAAGCAGCAATGTCAACATAATTAAGTAAAACAAATGACTTGGGCAATTATGCTATGAGACTAAAATATGATAAACCCTGTCATTGTCATTTTAGTTAGAAAGTGTAAAATAATGTCTGTTCCTGTTGGTCAACTAGCATGGAGGAGCAGGACTTGTCACGGACAGAGTTTGACTCCTGTGACCAGTACTCCATGGCTGCAGAGAAGGACTCGGGGCGCTCAGACGTGTCTGATATTGGCTCTGACAACGTTTCACTGGCCGACGAGGAGCAGCAGACACCTCGTGACTGCCCGGGCCACCGCTCCCTTCGTACTGCCGCTCTGTCCCTCAAACTGCTCCGCAACCAGGAGGCAGACCAGCAGAGCGCCAGGCTCTTCGTTAAGTCACTGGCAGCGTTGCTGCCTCGGCTGTTGGGATTGGCCACAGCCACAGAAGTGGACCTGTCACTGCAAAACTTCTCCTCCACTTTCTGTTCAGGACTGCAGGCTGGTAAGTCAGGAGGGAAGTGTACATTTAACATGATGTAGCCATAGCCTGTAAAACAGAACAATGTCAACTCTCATAGTCTTTTACACCACTTATCCACAGGCTCATTTCTGTTCATCTGCTGCAGTTCTATGCCCCTGAGTTTATAAAACACATTCAGTTGTTATTCCAATTCCTTACATGTGATGATAAAGAGCAGAGGAAGTGGATGAAGCTGAGAAGTGAGGTTACAGTTCTTGAAAAATGTTGATGATGAAATGATATTTGTTTTTTTTGTCTTAGCTAATGTTAGCACATTAGCTATTTAACAATAGATCCCACCACATCTGCTAAACCAGGAGTCCGTTTCACAAAGCGGGTTTAACGAAACTCTGAGTTTGTTAACCCCGGAATGAGGAAAATCCTGAGTTTTCCATTTCAAAAAGGGAGGTAACTTAAACTCTTTTGTAAACCTTCTTTTACTGTTAACTGGGCATGCATAAGGAGAACATTAAAATATATAGTTACACTTCTTTCTAAAAACATGTTCAAACTCGCTGTATGAGCGCATTCACATACCAATTTCTAGTGGGTGAAAACTGCAGCCCTCCACTTCCCTGTTGCCATGGTGACTCATCGAATCGGGGTTCCATTGATGCTGTCTTTTTATAGTCGCGGTGCACGTGTTTAACTCCAGGTCAAACTACTCTGAGCTGATCAACCCAACTCAAACCGGCTGTTCTGGAACAGAAAACTCTTAAGTTTCCTATCTCCGCGTAGATCAACTCAGAGTTCAAAATTGCTGCTGCTCACTGTGTGCTCAAACGGACCAGGAGAATAAACACTATTTAAGACACTTAAAATTGTGATCTTCTGTGGGTAAAACAATGACTATGGAACTAATCATTGTATTTCAGTTAAATAGATCAATTTTGTCCCTTCTTAAACATAACTTGTGCTTCATTAAAGAAAGACATTATTGTAGTTGACAGGCATACAGGTTAATGACTGGACAACAGGATTAGCCCATCAATGGAGCGATAATTCACCAATGGTTTATGTAAAATAAAAATTCTTGGAGAGGGTTTGAAGCCGGGGAGATGCCCATACTACATATACTGTTAGTTAAGCAAACTGGACAGCTTATTTGCTGAGGGTGGAGTGAAGCTGCCTCTGTCTTTTGTTTTTTCAGATATGCACAAGAACACTTTTTGTGTGGGCTGCTTCTGAAAATGATATCCACTATTTGAAATAAAGTGGTTGTACGAAATAAAAATACAACATTCTGTACTTTGCAAGAGTGCAGTGGTACATTATTAACAGGTTTTAATCTCATTGTTGAATCTTTACAAAGACAATTTGTGTTTCTTGCATTTAAAAGCCACAGACATCTGCCAAGTGTGTCCACACAAAAATCTACTGCTCCCTGGGTGCATTTCAGTTGGAACCATTTAGTCACAGTCATTACATGTGCCATAATAGCCATATAAACACTGTTACATTAAATGCTAAATAAGTTAGTTTTACCCCTCATTCTCCCCTAGCCCTAGCAGAAAATTAATGAAAGAGTGAAAGGAGTATTGACAGATCAACCTCTTAATGTTGAAGAAATAAAAGTGTTCAAGGAAATACTGACTGACAGAAAACTTACACACGTGGACAAAATTGTTGGTACCCCTCAGTTAAAGAAGGAAAAACCCACAATTCTCACTGAAATCACTTGA
>JAPTYQ010000008.1:1918596-1932231 GCA_029814465.1 Ostorhinchus cyanosoma
CGCGCACAGGAGCAGCGATCGGCAGAAGCTCCGCAGCAAAAAAAATGTTAATAAATCGGCTACATATTGGCCGATGTTGATTAATCGGCGAGACCCTATAATCGGCCGATTAATCGGTCGGGCTCTACTGATTACTATACTACTTTAGTCTCGCATAGCCCACCCTATCTCAACAGTACTGAAGATGGTGCTGTGTTAGAGTAATTGTACATAAGTTATCACATTCATGCTTTGCTTAGCAAATGACTATATGCTATTTACCATCGGGGGAAAGTTTTTATTTGCTGTCTTACAGAAATGAGAGTACCCTTGGGGGAAGTTGACTCTTGGACCCCAGATTCTAGTATTTGGAGTGAAAGCAGAAGCTCATGTAAAGGCCGCGTATATGTCTGGAAGATATATTTGGACTAAACGTGCCGGGAGGACAAAAACAGATATTTAAAGAAGAAATATCTTATGTACTAATGATGTGATTAATATGTAACCCTCAGACTAACCACCCCCATGTAACTAAGGAATTCTTAATTCCAATAAATGAGGAAACGTAGCTAGAGCACCTTCAGAGTGAGTTGGAGGAATTGTAACTGAACAGTGTTCTAGCAGCTCGCTCTCCTCACGAAAAAGAGATACTTGACTCCTGTGTGTTCTTGTCTTTTTCTCTGAGTCTAGGTGATCTGAAACTGACATGCTGCTTTGCTCCTGCTGCTTCTTCTCATTTAGTGTTTATTGACAATTGGCAAACCAGCTTGAAGGAGCATTAACACTACCAAATTAACATGAGCAGTTTTCCTTTTTCCCATTAGAGCATTCAACTCTTTAATACATGACATTGTCATCTATTTGAGTTTTTCTTTCAATATGCATGCTAAAAATGGAAAATGACAATGGAACTATTTTTAAATTACTTTGGGTCTTTATGAGATTTTTGAATCCTGGCTTCTCCACAATGCTAACGGGGGCCATGTCTTTGGCCATGTATTTTGTTACTAAGGCTGTAATCTCATCCACATTTCAAACTTTTGTCATTGTGTCGGATTGATTTGGTAAATGATGAAGCCAGGGTCATTGGTTTAGGGGCTGATTCTGATAAAGTTTTAACTGATGTGGGTAGTGATGTGTACAAATGGATTGTCAGACATACTTGTTATAGTGGATGATTTTTCAGGTGGTGAAACAAATTTGTGGCCCTGCTACCTTTCGTTGCAATGGTTTTCTGGCATATTTTGTAGATAACCACTTTTTGTCATCCTTGAGAAACCTGAACCACTTCCAGATAATAAACCAGTGCTTTTTTTTCTGTTCCCATATCATCCACCTCCACTTTCTTTGCACTTGCTATGCTACACTCTCTCTGTTTTCCTGATATACAAACGCGCAAAGGTGGCAGAAGCAAGTGCTATGAGAGGGCATGACGAAGGAACGACAGAAGTGAACCTCTTACTGCTGACAATGGTGTGACAGTTAATACTCTGTGTACACCATATAGTTATTTTAGGGTGTATTCACACCTGTAAAGTCTTTGGTCTGCTTATTTAATGCAAATTGAATGTGGACCATTTTTTTCATTTAGGTCAGATCACATTCTAATTGCACTTTTTGGTAGTGGGCCACAATTTGAAAACAAACACACACGTGACGAACTTCAGAAAAGTCAGGGGAGGTGTGAATCAGAGACAGTGGGTGTTGACGAAAAGTGCAGTTATCGTTTTCGGAATATGGATTCTATTTTTACAGACACATATTTATGAAAATAAAGTTAATGGTCAGGAACAAGCTCATTCAGAGCCACTTTCGTACTATGGTCATCTGACCAAATGCCAATGAGACATTCAGTCTCCTCATTCTTCCATGTTTGTCCATGGCTCATGACGGCTCCTATTAGCTCTGACTACCTGTGTGGCTCGGCTACTTCCAGCAACTATGGCGGCTCGTCAAGCGCAAAAAGGCTCATGGGTCCTTGGTTTGTTTCAACTCGAGGCCGGTAACACTCCAGGAGAGGTTGAGCAAAGAGAAGTGTCACTAAATATTGATGTCGAAAAGCAGCATACCCATAGGATAAGAGTACTGGTTCATGGAGTCGCCGCCACCCATGTAGTCTCCTCTGCTGCCGCCGCCACCACCACCGCCGCAACCACCCCCTCCTCCTCCTCCTCCTCCAGAATAATCATCTGCTGTTGATTGTTTGCTGCGAGGTTCAGCAAGGATGGCCCTGTAGGCTAACAATATCAGCACTGTTAACAACATACATCTAATAAGAAGACATTACTGTTGTAACCGTCCCTAATCATCTTTCAAAGATTTGTTCCATTAAAAGAGAATTAAAATATGGATGTTCTACTGTTATATACAGACTTACATTTGTCACAGTTCTCTATAGCAAGGGCAGCTTGGGAAGGTTTGTAGTACCTTACGTAGCCCAAACCTTTACTTTCTCCTGTGAACTTATTCTTGATGATCACGCAGTATTCAATATCTCCATATTCCTGAAAAAGAGGCAACCAGATGAAACAACTTGAATCTTTTTTTATAACACTTATAATTCATGAGAATGCATATATAATAAATCTGTTTAAGGCAAAAAAAAAATAGGCTATGGTTACCTTGAATGTGTTTTGCAGATCTTCCTCAGAGAAGGTTTTGGGAATCATGACAAAAATCCTGGTCAGCTCCTCATCCTCAACATCTCTGTGTCTTGTTGAGGACCGTGACTGGGCAATAAAGACCTTACCGACGGAAAAGAAAGAAACTAAAGGTTACAAATAATACTGCAATTGCAGCATGATGAAGCACTCAGCCCTTTTGAGCTAGCTAATCCTGCTAATACCGCCTCTATGATCTGCAACTTCTCTTTCCACAAAAATGGTCTTATTCAGTCGAATCAAAACCAGTCTTTGAAATCCACTTTAAATTGATATTGTTTCTTTAATGGAACGTCCTCATATATTTTTGGGATTTTAGGGACAACAGAGGTAACTAACAGCAAACAATATAGCACCAGTTTGTGCCTCTCGTGTCGTCCTTTACTTGCTAGCATGCCAACACTAGCTACAGACTTAGCATATGCTAAGTTAGCATGTCAGCTAGCTAACGACCAGGCATAGCGTCATCACTCAAAAAACATTTAAGAGGTATTAACTGAAAATGAAGCTATGTCAGCTAGCCCAGCTGCTCATGTATTACCTTGATGGGTTTGGTCTCGTCTACCACAACTTTGCCGTGCATTTCCTCCATGGCCAGGCAGGCCTGCGAGGACTTGGCGAACTTCACATAGGAGACGCCTTTAGACTCCTTTGTCTGCTTGTCTTTCAGGACCCATACGCCCTGAATTTCCCCAAACGGAGAGAAACTTTCCCGGAGATCCTCTTCAGTGATCGAACGACTCGTGACCACGAACAGCCTGCTGTTTGGAGGGTCTTCGACATTTTCTGGTATTTGTTTAGAAGAATTCTCGTCCATGTTGGCTTTTCTTCTCGGTGCCAGATACTGCCTGCATCCGCTCGCGACGCCTTCGTGTGCTTCTCGAAACTTCCTGTCGCAAAAAAGACCACGTACTGACGTAACCACGCCTCTTCCTGAATCTGGCCAGGCGTTAATATCTTGGTAATTGTTTGAGACTTGGATTACTAATTACAAACATTTGTATCAGCCACACAAAACATTGGGTAACTATGTTCTTAACAGATCCCTAACAAGGCTGTTCTGTCAGTCAAGAACGTGTGAGTTGAGTTTATTTAATACCAGTATATTTCTGCCATCTAATGGACAGATTCTGTAAAAACAATACTGCGATACATTGATGCGGCAGAGAGCTTTTATAACTGAGGGTGTACCCCTTTGTGTAAGACTGCACCATGTTTTTATCTTTAAGACCACGTCCCAGATACTAAGAAAATGCAAGACCCTATCAGATTTCTCTCCAAATGTATCACAACATTTAACCACATTTAGAAAAAAAAAACAGCAAGAGAGAATTGAATCTGAGTTTGTTTCCATTGTGAATATTAGGAGCTGGGTGAAGGAGTAGTTCATAGTGTCATATTTTACTAACTGTCTATTTGAGTGAAAAAGCCCGGGTCAAGACTGAAACAATATAAAACAGTCATAAAGCTCCTACCCTGTTATATTTTACTTATACCATCTTCTCCTGTATTTCTCCCAAGTAAGTCTTTTTGTGTGCTATGTCCAAGTTGAGTTTACACCAAATGCTGCATTGGAAATGATCCCGTCCTGGATATTTCCACCTCATATTGTAGATTTTTAGCTGGTGGGACAGAAGCAAGAATGGACCAAGAGTTGTGTGACAATGTTGGAAGTAACATAACTGAATATTTGCACCATGACTGTTATAACTTGATTCCAGTGTTTACACATGGATCCAAGGAGCCTGGGAAGGGCCATGCAGGAATAGGCATGATTATCCCTGAGGTTGATATAGTCAGATATAAAAGAATGAATAATGATCAGTCAGTGTTCACAGCAGAACTGAGAGCAATAATTGTGGGGATGCAGTAGATAGAGGTGGTGAGGACTGAGAGAGTTGTTATTTGCTCTGACTGAACTGCAGCCCCTAAAAACCTAAAATTAAAAGAAAGTAGTAGAGACGACTTGCAGACAGAAATAAATATGTTATTGAGACTCCAAAGATTAGAAATCACTGTCAAATTCTGCTGTGTTCCAGCTCATGTGGGGAAAGGGTATGTGAGAGATCAGATGAGGCACCTTAAAGGGCCTTAAAGCTAAATGAGGATAATGCATTGAAAATATCATTTGGAAAAGGTGAGGCCAAATCATTAATGAACAGCAGGTGAAGTTATGCACCTTTTTAATGCTAGTTTCAATCTACCAAGAAGAAGAAGATTTTTTTTTCAAATGTTCAGCATTTACACTTGTGCACAAAGCAATGATGTGTAAAACCAACTGGAAATACTTATCCTTCTGTATTTGTTTAACATAGAGGCTTGGGAAGTTGCAAGTATTTGTTAAATCCAAAATATGCTGAAATCCTACTACCACCACCACAACAACTACTTCTACTACTGCTACTACTACTACTACTACTACTACTACTACTACTAATAATAATAATCATAATAATAATAATAACAATATTAGTAATGAGTAATAATGACAACTATCATCATATACACTGGCATTAGCAAATAATTGCAGCCACAATATATGAAAGAATTTGCTTGTGAGAATTTTCGTTTTGGGCAGTGGTCTTAAGGGGGAGGTCTAGTACCTACCATAGTGAACAGGTGTAAACACCATTTTTCATGGAAGGGTTGGACTACAATAACTTTATTGTGGTTGTGAGACTGAAATTAACTTCACCATTGAGCAGATGAGTTATAAAACACACCCTAACCCAATGGTTGTCAAGCTTTTTTGGCTCGGAACCCCATTTTAAAAACACAAATTTGTTGTGACCCTAGACATTAAAAACAGAGACATTTGTTTTGTTGAAATTAATTTGTTTTTGATCATGTAATAGTTTGCTTTACTGTGCTGCAAATAAATGTTAATTTTAGATGACATTTAGGCTTTAATGCATATTATTATGGATGGAGGCAGAAAAACCAGGTTTAGATTACTGCACAAAGTGAGAATTTTATTTTCCTTGGTCAGTATGTGTACAGTCAGTCCTGCTTGTATTTACAAGGCTGACAATTAATACTGAAAAAAAAAAAAAAAAAAAACAATAACTCAACTATGAATTACGGACGAGCTGCAGGATCTTAAACTGACCACAATGAGCATTTGAAAGAAAACAGTACCACAGTGCTTCAGTTTCAGCTTCAGTTTGTCATGTTTTTATGTATTGTGATTTTCTGTCTCATCTCGCCACATATTTTTGGTAATAAGTTTTTTTTTTTCATCAATTACTAGAAATTTCAGGCGACCCCATTTGAATTGCAGGCGACTCAACATGGGGTCCCGACCCCAAGGTTGAAAAGTGCCCTATGCCACTGTAGCCTAGTTCTATCCCAGCCTTAAAAACTTAGGACTATTGAGGAGTCTGTAAAAAAGTAAATGACAAGTCACTAAGTTTACAGGAGGACTGAAGGAGAAAAAGAAGAAAAGGGCCATAACTTGATCAAACTTCATATATACATATATAACCTTATAAGGCTATTATAACAGGTGGTTTTCGCTCCGTAGTGGAAGCCGAGGAATGCTGTGAGATATAAGGGTGGCACCAAAAGACACATTTCGCTCCCTTAAGTACGTCCTTGTCTTTCTAACTGCTTTCTAACATCGTATCTGCACTTTGTTGTGGGCTGTTTTAATAAAAATTAGTTTGTTCATTTTGCATTTCAATTTTTTTTTCCACAGAAATGAACATATTACGGGTTAAAGTTAAGATGAGACCTTGAGCGAGGAGAGACAATTTTGCAGAAATGAGACATCACCATGTTGAATGAGCAGGACACGAGGACACGTCAGGCCAACGTAAGAAATCACTCAGCACGTGATGAATGACGTCAAAAGCCGGTGCCTCTAAAGTGTAGTGACCTTCTTTGCGACCGCCAGAAGGAAACCGCTCTACGGTCTCGGCAGACAACGCATAGCCACACCGAAGTCATTTTAAGCGTATTTTAGCAAAGAGGTAAGGATTTCTTTCATTTTCGTAGGGTGTTAAAGCTAAGAGAGATGGGTATTTAATAGCAGCAATGAATCTGTGAGGTTGTGTTAACGGTCCTTTCTCCGGTACTGCCGTTATCCAGCTAGCTCCCCTTGAACGTTAGCTCGCTTACTCTGAAAAGATTGAAGGAAATCTGCAATAACTTGATTGTCATGTATGCATCTGTAGTTTTTCACAGAGGCAAAGATGTTGCCTTAAGATAGCTGAAATGTTGATGGCGGTTGTGACTCCTCGACATTGAAGCATCCTTGACAATCTGGGAGGGTAACATTCTGTGTTTGCAGGCTAGTCAGGTAAAGCTAGCTAAACTGCTCTCGGGTTCACGTTGACTGAGTTTTACCCTTAAAATCTGAAAGCGTGTGCTTAAATGCAACATTCTCATTTGTACTTGATGGATACGTAGGGTAACTGCAAGTCGTTATACAAGTGTGCTGAATGCCCTTGATGCTCAGTGAAAGGATGCAAGTCAGCCGGCTAAATCAGTCCGCCATGTTGGAGGCTGAATGGGATGCCGCAGTTCAGCTCTCTTAATGTAGTTTAAATGTATGGTTTGCATTCTCTCTTTCCACCTATGAAATTTAAATCGTGGGATGAGAGGTTAACAGTCGGATGCAGTTTAAAAATGTGAACACTGGCGCTTCATCCAAGTTAGCTTAGCTGAAGCTCTTAGTATCCTGCCAGTACTATTATCAAGTAGTGTTTTGTAATGCACACCACAGTAGTCATATCTACACCAGACATGGCTTTTGTAAAAGTAATATGTAACAAGTAGAGGTGTGTTTAAATGTGACTAATCTTATTGTTACAAGCTTACACTGCGGTTATGTTATCGGCAATTACCTGATAGTGACTGAGGGTGTAAAGTGTAAATACGACTTATATCATAAGTCATATTTCTAACGTCGTCGTGCCACAGCCTAAGTTTTTAAAGATAATGTTGGCGTCCCGCGTATTAGGCTACACATTAAAGCTGTACTCAAACCAGGGGCTACTAAGGCCACATTTACTCAACAAACCTGGCGGCGTTTCCAGAATAGTAACCTGAGCTAACCTCGGTCAGGCTGCCGGTTACATGGAGCTAATGGATGCTAAGCTAACCGGGTATGTTCGGGCTGCATTCTGGTCTCATTTCCTTGCAAATGACCTCGGCAGGGTGCCAGTACTTTGGAGAATGTCATAACTTGTTTTCAGTATAGAGCAGTCAGCGAAGGTACACGTTTATAAAACGCTATCACCTTAAACGACCTTCACAAGATGGCGTCGGTCAGAGCACGAAGTTATGAGCTTCTTCTAAGAATAGAAGATGGGCTTATTTACGAGGGCAGAGTCACACGTGTATCTGTTATGAGTTTAATTTCAGACTTAGTCCTTTTTATATCTGTGTCATTTACTTATAATCTCCTTTTTTTGTCCTTCTCCAGTTGACAATGGGAGACATTGCCAAAGGGAAGAAAACTTTCGTGCTGAAGTGTGCCCAGTGCCACACAGTAGAGGAGGGGGGGAAGCACAAGGTGGGCCCAAACCTGTGGGGTCTGTTCGGACGCAAGACTGGACAGGCAGAGGGCTATTCCTACACGGACGCTAACAAGGGCAAAGGTCAGTCAACTGTCTGGGCATTGTGATTGAGTCGGGCTAAAAAAAACCTAGGGAAAATTACTTTAAGTGAAATAAAATGTATTTAAATACACAAGTCACCACAAACTAAATAATGGCTTACGGTGTCCAAGAATGCTATACTTTTATGGACAATAGTCTTGGAAAGTGTATGTGATGGAATTTCTGCTTTAATCTTACCCTTTTTAGCTTTAATAAAGAGGTTTTCCTCATTTGAAAAGACTACACTTAGAAACTAATCAGTTCACTAAAGTGATACCAGAAGCCAAATTTTAAGACTTGATTTAAAAATATAAACTAATACAAATGTCTTAACTATAATATATCTGTTTCATGTCTTATTTTTACAGGATTTCAACGACACTTGATATGCATCAAAATTAATTGACAGTGTATTCATTACTTAATATTTTATCTTAACTGTGTCTTCTTACATCCTGGAAAATCTCAATGCTACAAGAATAAAGCCAATGCAAAAAGATGGATACATGCTTTTTAAATTTTAACAGTGTTTGTTCAGTCTGTTATCCATTATGAAGAATAAATGTTCCCAGCTAGCAAATATTGGTATACACAAAGCTAAAAACTAGTACTGATCACATCATTGCATTTCTTCCAGTAGGGTCCATGATTACATAAAGCACAATTTCTCAAACTCAAGAGGCCTTTATTTGACATCTATAAGTCTAATATAAAGTTTAAACAAATCTCTAGGATCTTGAGATTGCAGGAGCTTTTCTTCTAGCAGGTGTTTTCAGTACAATGAGATCAGCCTTTTCTACCTTTCCTACCTGCAGGTATCGTGTGGAATGATGACACCCTGATGGTGTATCTCGAGAACCCCAAGAAGTACATTCCTGGAACCAAAATGATTTTCGCTGGCATTAAAAAGAAGGGAGAGCGCCAGGACCTCGTGGCATACCTTAAATCAGCAACATCATGAAGAATGCATCAAATCTGACAATATTTAATATTATTTTATTGTATTTTTTTTTTGTTTTTTTTTCTTTCTTTTGAAGGCTTGCACAAGATCCAATCATAGTCTTATGTTTAGTCATTTATAGAGCAGAGTTAGAAAAGTGGTCACTACGTGTCACTTCTATCATCAGGTTGAGTAGTCAGTCAAATGGCCAAACATAAAACTCCTTTTGTGAATCTGTAATTCTGCTAATTACGTTACTTAACAGTGCTTGGAATGATGGGTTGCCTGTCCTGTTGTTCACTTGTTGTGTTCCATGACAGCACATGCTATGGTACTTTGTGCTAGTGCAGAACCGTCCGCCATCAACCTCATCAACACAACTCATCAGTCCCTTACATCAAAGTGGTACAGGGTGGATAGAATTTCAGTGGTTCCCTGGTGCTAAAATGAAATCGACTCCCAGATTTAACCCCCACTGGAGATTCTAACTTCTATGAAGGATCAACATGGACACTGTGTGAATGTTCAGTACCTTTTGCTGCGGACCAGGACTTCTGACAGGGCCTGCTCTCCTAGGTTATCGAAGCAACCCTCTAACCTTGTTTTAACTCATCAGACTCAAGATGAGATTCTTTTAGGTCGACACACTGCCTGCCTTCTTGCAGCTATGAATTTTGGAGGATAAATATGTATCTATGTATGTATATGCCTTCAAAAATAATACCATAAATGACATACATAAGACCTTGCCTGACTATAATATGGCTACTGTATCTGTAATGCTATCAGTGGTACCATCTGGAGCAAAGATGTTAATAATTTACCTGGTTTCACAGGCCTGAAGAGACTATGTTTAACTTATTTTACTGTAATCTGACTGAAGCTGTAAAGTATCTGGGCTGCACACTGTCAGTGTGGGTACGCAGCGATTATACTGTATGCACATAAAGGATGTTCAAATGTGGTAGCTATGTTGTGTGGTTGTGGACAAGATGGTTGAAGGATCAATTAAAGGAAAATGTCCAGTAATATAAATACTGTTTAGGGTCTTTTGTGTCTCACTATATTGCAAAATGGGGGGGAAATCTGCATTGTACCTATGGGAAAAGACATCATTGCAGCCCCAGCATTTGTTGTTAGTGACTGAACTTAATGGTTTAACTATAGAGCTGGTATTGGTAACCTTTAAATATTTAAATGAGTGTACTGTAAATGAATATGTATTGAAATAACTAGCATTTACATTGTAGCAGAGGTAGACCTGACACTGTATCGTTCCTAACTTCTGATATGCCTCTACGTAAAAGCCACATTAATAATTGTTTATTTTCCAGTTGGACAAAGTAAATTATATCAGACATTAAAATACAAGTTTCTGATTATATTTTTCACTTCTCCAGTATAGTTACACACTTAAGACCCTCTATTCTGGGTTTTTCTTCAGTTTTGTGTTCCAGCACAGCCCCTAAGTTTATCTAAGACTTCTTTTACACCAGGGGGGTTTCAGGGTTCTCACACGATGAAATTGTGTTTTTCAACTAATTAAATCAAATTTCATTCTATCAATTTGAACAATTTTATATAGCCTGTATGGGGACAAAATGATGGAAAAGCTAGAGCTGATAATATATAACAACCAGTTAATTTTGTTACCTTTGGTGAGGTATAGATAATTTGGCCGAGTTGATGTTCAAAATGATTTGGGTGCTGCATCAAAGTCTGGTAATGTAACCCTTCAATTTACCACAATGTACTGTAGCTTCTTTATTTTGTCAGGAAATCGCATTGAGGTCAAGATTTAATTTGAAAGAGACCTATGTACAATATATACATTTAAATACACATTTATAACATGATTAAATCAAACAGTGACAATCACACACAAAAGAAGCATAAATAGTTATAACGGTTGTAGGTGTTTTATCATGAAAGAAAGGTTTATCATGAAAGGTAAGAGGAGCTTTAATGCTTTAAGACTTAAAACTATTTCTGTGGTGATATCCAAATGACTTTGTCTCTACATGTAACCTTTCCTGAGTCTTTTATTACCCTTTATTATGATATAATACCATGCTTTTTTTGGCGAAAAGCAGTAATTTTCCTGTAATTCAGTGACCATTTAGAAATTCATAAGAATATTATTATATCAAAAGAGACAAAACTGAAGAAAAAGTGACTTTTTGCGCAAAGTATATATCATTGACTAAAATAAACGTAAAAACAAGCATCTACAACCGCCACCATTTATCAAATCACACAGTTTTATTCATAAATCAGTGTTGTAGAAAATAACAGTCTCACATTCACTACGAGGCCTGTGAATATCCAAATGTGTCATGTCTATGAACAATGAAAAGCTAAGAAACCGTATGTTACATGAATTATGGAAACATACTGACATGATTAGTGGTTAAGAAGTTATAAAATATTTCAGATCAGTAGATGCTTTTGGTCAGTGATGGATGTTTAGATCTTTGAGGGTTGAAGTGTCTTAGCTCAGCAATAGTATTTCTTGAACTATGCTGCAGTTCATTCCAGTACTAAGGTACAAAACACCTGAAACCAGACTTCCCCAGTTTAGTGTTGGTTTGATCATTTTTTAAAGGCAGCTATTCCTTAGATAACTGTTCAGTTTCCTTCCATTTTAGCACCACAGTGTTTTTCCAGTGTTTCCCAACATAAAAACCAAACTCATTGCTCAACTTATCTGTTAACATAATGTTCATAAAAAACAAAGAAAAACTATACATCCTGCATGTATTACACAGATGAGATTTTTTTTTTTCCAGAGCTAAAATTTGGCACAAACAATAAGTCATGTGTTGGTAGTTCATATAATCAAACCTGTTTGGTTGGTATCATAAAAGTTTCAATTTCATTTTACAAAAGCTGCTTTGGTTTGGTTTCAAAATGATAGAAAATCAGCTGCAGAAGATCAGATGCTAACAGTATTGATTTTTAATTACATTGTTGCCAAATAAGCATTTTCAGCCTTGTTTTAGCCATAAAGACATAAAAACAGAATCAAAATGATGTCAAATATCAAAAATTAATATTTTATTGAATTCCTTGTGTCAGAATTGTATGGGAAAATCTGTTCATTTGTCTCTGTAAGTAGTTTACATCAAAAATTATCCCACTCATGTTCAGATTTTTCTGGTTTGGGTTAGTGCACTAAAGGGTTAAAAATGAAACCTTCCTGGATATTAATTCAGCTTGGTACCTGGCATATTCTGAAAATAGATAATTCAAGGATTAAAAAAAAAAAAAAGATGTGGCATAAAAAAGCTGGGGGGTGCACGTAGACCCTGTTTTGCATCTAGATTGAATAGTCTTCTCTGAAATCTAAAGTATAATATAGAGTTGAATGGAAATACTCAACAGTCAAACATGTTAGAGTTGTAGAAGTCCCACATTAAATTCCATCAATGATATGAATGACATTTATTAAAAGTGTTTTTAATCTGTCCTCTGTTCCGTGGAAATCCACTCAGTGTGAAGTGATTTCATCCTGTCCCGTGACTGTCAGAGTTTAGAGGCCACACCTGCTCATGTGCTACTGTTACATAACCCACATCTAACCCTTCTGTGGACTTTCTAGGAACTGAGCCACCCCTGTACGTGTCACATTTAGACTCGATCAAAGCTCATTTAATAGCAGGCGACGTGACCGGATGAGTCTGGATCTGTCCTGTACACTGCCCGGCTGAAGACACATCTGTATCTGTAAACCTATATTATATGACAGTAGAGTTGAATGAAAACTAAGATAAGCAGCTGTTCAGGCCTATATTGGCTAATATCTAATTAGATCCTGGGTGCTTTTTATTTACCAGCAGTTATAATTTAATAGATTGTCCTATGATAGAAAGAGTAAACATAGTTAAACTGTATTTGAAAAAACAAACAAACCCTTATCTAAAACCCTTATTTGTTAAGTCTGTGGTTTCAGATTCCAAGTTCAGGTCAGTTAGTGACGCCTGCTGGTCAAACAGGGTATTGCAATTTGGAATGCCACCATTGTGGAACTTTCTTACTTCTGTGATGAAAGACAAGGACATGCAGGTAGAATGTAGATACAGTGAGAAAAACAAATAAATAAAAAAAACACAACAACAACTGTGGTGAAGGTAGACAGACTGTCTCAATTTAAGTCATGCAGTAAAAGTGTAAAAGAAGAATCTCATGGACTAAAAGTACTAAAGTAAATATTTTGTGTAAAATTAACTGAATCTCACAGAGAGTGATTTCCTTTACTGTCTATTAATCACAATCAGAATTGTAATACTTATTATTGTGTCTTATTATTCTGAAATAATAGTGTGTTAGAGTTGTTCCATTCAAGTATAACAAAAAATTAGCAGGAAATAAATAAATAAATAACACACACACACACACACACACACACACACACACACACACACACACACACACACACACACACACACACACA